>CAJQUW010007708.1:0-261818 GCA_907163375.1 Prostheceraeus crozeri
GGGTTTATATATGCTCGGAAGAAAACTTAAAATGGCTCTATCTCCGAAAGTATTCATCGTAGCGACATGCGGTTTGTTGCAAACGATTTGTCTCATCATTCTTTACAATATGACACCTCAACCATTCTCATATGACCACGGGAAGTTGGTCCGTCAGCACATGTGCATGTAACATGCCACAAGTGAAAAAATTCCTAAGTGTGGGAGCTCCAGTGTGGTGAAAATTTTGAAAAATTTAAAACTTCCGAATTTTGACCTGGGACCTTTACCAAAGTTTGTTTCAAGAAATTTTGTCCGAACGAGGGGGGGGGGGGACGTCAGCGAAATTTGATGAAAAATGTTTTGGTGACGGTCCCAGGTCGAAATTCCACACTTTGGAAAATTTTCAAAATTTTACCCATACAAAGTCACTCTGACACTTAGGATTTTTTCAGGTAAGCGAGCTCCGACCTAAAATCTTGTAACCGCTCTAACTTTTGAACGAAGACAGATAGGAACAAGCCGATTGTTTCACTGAATTTGTCTCACTCTTAGCTTTCAAACGAGCTATCGCACGACAAAATCCGTCCACTAGAAGCCAAAATCGAAGCAAGCTGTCCAGAGGGGGGGGGGGAGGTCAGTGAAATTTGATGAAAAATGTTTTGGTGACGGTCCCAGGTCGAAATTCCACACTTTGGAAAATTTTCAAATTTTTACCCATACAAAGTCACTCTGACACTTAGGATTTTTTCAGGTGAGCGAGCTCCGACCTAAAATCTTGTAACCGCTCTAACTTGTGAACGGCTGGTCCGATTGACTCGCAACAAAAAATGTTGTCGAGCAGTTTTTTCTCCTCTTTCAAACGAGTAGCTGTAAGACAAAATCCGTCCACTAGAACCAAAGTTAGAAGATTGCTGTCGGGGGGGGGGGGGTCAGTGAAATTTGATGAAAAATGTTTTGGTGACGGTCCCAGGTCGAAATTCCACACTTTGGAAAATTTTCAAAATTTTACCCATACAAAGTCACTCTGACACTTAGGATTTTTTCAGGTAAGCGAGCTCCGACCTAAAATCTTGTAACCGCTCTAACTTTTGAACGAAGACAGATAGGAACAAGCCGATTGTTTCACTGAATTTGTCTCACTCTTAGCTTTCAAACGAGCTATCGCACGACAAAATCCGTCCACTAGAAGCCAAAATCGAAGCAAGCTGTCCAGAGGGGGGGGGGGAGGTCAGTGAAATTTGATGAAAAATGTTTTGGTGACGGTCCCAGGTCGAAATTCCACACTTTGGAAAATTTTCAAATTTTTACCCATACAAAGTCACTCTGACACTTAGGATTTTTTCAGGTGAGCGAGCTCCGACCTAAAATCTTGTAACCGCTCTAACTTTTGAACGGCTGGTCCGATTGACTCGCAACAAAAAATGTTGTCGAGCAGTTTTTTCTCCTCTTTCAAACGAGTAGCTGTAAGACAAAATCCGTCCACTAGAACCAAAGTTAGAAGATTGTTGTCGGGGGGGGGGGGTCAGTGAAATTTGATGAAAAATGTTTTGGTGACGGTCCCAGGTCGAAATTCCACACTTTGGAAAATTTTCAAAATTTTACCCATACAAAGTCACTCTGACACTTAGGATTTTTTCAGGTAAGCGAGCTCCGACCTAAAATCTTGTAACCGCTCTAACTTTTGAACGAAGACAGATAGGAACAAGCCGATTGTTTCACTGAATTTGTCTCACTCTTAGCTTTCAAACGAGCTATCGCACGACAAAATCCGTCCATAGTTGGTTTATGTTTGGGACCCCAAATATAGAAGGGTAGCAATTTGCATTATTTGGATCCGTCAGATCGAATTTAAATGAAATAAGCTGAAATACTAATATTTTGATATTTATGAATAATTAATAAACAAATAATTGTTTATTAATATAGGCCTGCTTGTTAATATATAAAATGTTTACATATACAGGCCGGCCATAAAGTCACGCAGGATGTTCAAAACACCCTGTTCCCAGGCATTCTCACCTATACAAATCCAAATACTGTGAATATATTCTCCTTATCATGGCAAATTGTCTGGTATCTCGCGATACCCCCTTGTACAAAGAACTTTGATAAAGATCTGCCTCAAAACAAGTACTGTATTTACGTCACTCAATCTATCTTCTAATATATAATTCAACTCTTTATTCAAGAAATAGTGTTCCAGAGCAAGTTTTTATAAGAAAAACAACTTGTATTCTATTCGAAATATTGATTGGTAGCGTTAACAAATAAATGTAGTCAAACAAAATGTGTACAGTCTATGAATTCTCAATATGACGACCTTGGTTAAGTTTCAATTCTTCAAGACGAACCAGAATATTCTCACAGCTTCTGCGCAATTCTGACGGGGAAATGGAGCTCATTTCTTCACAAATTGCCTCTCTAAGCTCATCCAATGTCGTCGGACACCTTTGATACACTCTGTGCTTTAGAGCACCCCAAAACCAGAAATCCGCTGGTGACAGATCAGGCGATCGTGGAGGCCATGGACGATCAAAGCATCGGCTGATAATTCTTGTCCCAAACTGCTGCCGAAGATAATCAGCCACGCACCTCTTTATGTGAGGAGGCGCTCCATCCTGTTGGAAAGTCGTCTTAGAGAGCATTCACCTTTGTTTCAGCAATGGAACAATATGACTCTGGAGCATAGCAAGATAGGAATCACCGTCAATACTGCCATCAAAGAAGAACGGTGGTAAAATCATTGTTGACGTAAAGCCTCCCCAAACGGTAATCTTTTCTGGGTGTAGAGATGATGAGACAGTCACATGCGGATTAGAAGCGGCCCAAATAACACAATTTCTGGTAAACACACAACCATCAAATAGAAATGAGCTTCATCAGTCCACAAGATCGAATCAAAGAACCTTGGATCACGCTCACACATCTCTGTGAAGAGGTTTGCGAATTGTAAACGCTTTTCATAGTCAGTTTCCTTAAGTTCTTGAACCCTTTGGATGTGATATGGTCGAAGATGTAATCTCTCATGGAAAATTTTCTTGAAAGTCGATTGCGGTACTTGAGTGCTGGCTGCGACTCTTGTAGAGCTACACACCCCTAGCGAGTGTCGCTTCTTCAAATCCGTCAAAGTTTCTTCAACTTTCTGAACTGTGGCATCGGAAACTCTTGGGCGCCCACATCGGGGCTCATCTTCAACACTGCCGGTAGTTTCGAAACGTTGGATGAGACATGAAACTGTCGTTTCACAACAAAGAGGATTCCTGATACCAGTTTCATTTCGAAAAAAGTCGTAATGCTTGTTTTGGACAGCAATTGGATTGATAATAAAATTTCACTAACTTTATACGGGTCGGTAAATCCATTCTTTTGTTTGCACGTGTGTTCGATCGGTTCTTCGCCGCAAGTGATGACTATTCAATCTAACTTTCACTTACTTGATTTCGCAGTGAATAATTAAATCAGTTCAACACAATTCACAAAAATGACAGTTGGATCAGATGCTAGAACTTTAATTGAATAAGAATGAAGATTTGAATTATATATTAGAAGATAGATTGAGTAACGTAAATACAGTACTTGTTTTGAGGCAGATCTTTATCAAAGTTCTTTGTACAAGGGGTATCGCGAGATACCAGACAATTTGCCATGATAAGGAGAATATATTCACAGTATTTGGATTTGTATAGGTGAGAATGCCTGGGAACAGGGTGTTTTGAACATCCTGCGTGACTTTATGGCCGGCCTGTATATATATATATATATATATATATATATATATATATATATATATATATATATATATATATATATATATGATAATTATACATAATTAATGAATTATGTTTCATATGTAATTATAAAATGATTATATGCAAAATTAATTTAGGCCTATAATATTTTCAGCTATAGCTGACATAGTAGTTTACATATTCTGGCTGAATTTCTAGAAGCAATTGCAATTAAAAACAACATGCCAAAATATATTTTGGTATCCATTATTCCCATGTTTCTGATAGGGAGCGATTGTGGACTAAACTTGTGGACTGTGTCAAACTGTGAACTATCAAATGAAATAAATTTCGCTGCGAAGCCAACTCATCAAAAGTAACTGACATTTCTTCCCAAATGAAGATGGTTTGGCTTTTATGGCTACCAGAAATTCATCATCATTTGGAAGCGGTCGCCTGAATGAAAGGGTCTCGTTGGTAATATGCTAACAAACTTTAATCGGCTACCTGGTCATCTTGAATGGTGTTGGTTAATGCCTTATTTCTTTTGTTATCATTTCGCAGCAATGATGATTCGCTACCAGATGGTAGCCATGGTCTCAAATTTTACTGGAACTTCTCATATTTTGCTTACATTAACGAATTATACTACTTATAAATTAACAGTAGTTGACTTACTACGTATCCTTAAGTGGCAGTCGTATTTTACATTCACTTAAACATGAAAGATGAATGACCTTTCCGAAGCCGTGTGAAGTAGATTCAGATCTTATCACTTCCTTCGACCTAAATCCGTAAATGCTCAACTCCATTTACTGAAGTAACTAAAATTCATTTGGATTGAGCGATAACTTCACTGCAACTACAGTGATTTACATAACTAACATTCCTGGTAGAGGCGAAGCACTCGTGAAGGTACTCGGACCTTTAAAATAAGTTTTTGTTTGCCAACATCGAGCTCAGGGGTTTCCTCTGAAACAAATAAAGGAATTCTAGTTTTAATAAGCACTGTTTTCTGACAAAAATTTCATTTTATCAAGAAAAATGCCATTTACGTTTAAGGTATGGCCACCGATAGAAAGTTTATGCTGCGGTAAGGCACTCGGCTTAAGTTAAGATGTGTACCCGGTACCCAGTTTAAGACTGCCTGTGTAAAAGATCAATGAAATCAGTACTTTATGAAACTGCACGCTTTCATTGAGTTATAGGCAGAAATGTCAAAGGACTTTGAAAATAATGTTCTTTTTCTTTTTATCATACCCTAAGTGACTTAGACAAAAAAACCCACAGAGCAATTTTCACCAGCTTTTAATTTGATTTTTCCAATGTCTAATTCAAATTTGTTTCGATGATTTTGGATATAACGGTAACTAATTCTACGCTTGAAATTAGCCAGAAATAGATCAACGGATGCAATACGTGATTTTATTCTATGACATTTTCACAATGAAGATGCTCCAAGATATCTTGCCTTGGTCATTGGCACACTGTATCACCCATAAGTCACAAGCCACAAGCCATAAGTCATAAGTAGGGCAACTTTTTATGACATTTCACATTTTGTCATATTTTTGTCATATTTTTGTCATATTTTCTGTGTCTGATCATATTGTGTCATATTTTGGTCATATTTTACCAGCAAAGCCGCTATCGGTAGATTGGTCTTTCTCCATGTTGGAGAAGATAATATGCAAAGATAGACCTTTTATACATCAAATGTAGTAAATTGCACTACTGTCTTGTACAGCAAGCTGTAAATGGGTATACTGTGGTAAAAGTTTGAAAATAATCTTTTTATTTGTCTTAAATTGAAATTTCTAGCTTTTGCCTGAAAATGGAAATATATAATTTTTGCAATATTTTAAGATTTTTAATTCTTAGATACTTGCAATTTAAGGTTTTAAGGTCATATTTTGGTCATGTCTTGAGCTTCTTAGGTCACTTGGTTATATTCTAAGCTTTTTTAGGTCAGAGTTTTTCGATCTTTACGTCATAAAAAGATTGCCCAAGTCATACGCCGTTACCCGGTTGAGAATCCTTGGGCGATGATCTTCAATAGAGCCAACCTTGTGATTCAACGCGTCATTCTTTATGTTTATGCTTTACGGTCTTACAAAAATTCGAAAATATCACATATTTTCTTCTTTTGCCTGTTTCTGTCATGAGAAAACTATTGTCAAGTGACTTTGTCTTACACCTTGCGGCTTATTCTGTGTGCTTCCGGCCTACAACAAACAGCAGCCGTTTTTGAATGCTGATTTCTGCTGCTCGAATAGGCTGTGATTTAAGTCAATGTTGCTAAATCTTAGGAACAATGAAACATTGCTTCATTGTACATGTCTGTTCTAATCCTATTTCTAAGAGTTCAACGACGAACTCAACTATATATCTGAAGTTTCTATGTCTTAGCAACTTGATCACACAGTAAAGAAACACAGACGATGTCCAGATGTCTCTTTAGCAGTTTGTGCATGCATGTTTCATCGTACGTTTCTTCACCGATTTCAAATACTAATCAGAAGGATTACCTTTATCGACAAATTTTGTGCGCAATGATCTGAATTTTTCGAATCTTATGGAGTGGCAGCAATCTCAGCATTTGACAATTCACAGCAATCCGCAAGTGATGAAAGACTAGTTTTTCCATTCAATCAATGTATTACAAATTTCCTACTGTCCACTTAGCTAGTTCCTTCATGAGCCAATATTTTGTCTTTGCTTAAACAATCTAATTCAGAGTGTGTAGCAGAGGTGAGCATCAAGAAACAGTTTTCCTTAAAATTTTATAATCTCACTTATTTTCCAAAGAACATGGAAATCTTACTCGTCATGGATATCTTACGTAACATTGTTACAGAATATGTTGATGAGTATCTACAATTCGCTCAGATAATCTGAGAATTTGATTGTACGAATTGAATCGAGGAAATTCATATCAAATTAGCTCTCAAACAAGCCGACGTGTTGGAGATTGATTTTCCTTGTACGTGTATGCAATGTAACTTGCCTGAAATATCTAAAAGAAAATGCAAAGGTGATGCACTATTAATTTGCTGCCTTGTTGATCCATTGACAAATTTCTATTGATTCTCCTCCTGATACGGCCTATCGTCAAACAAGTGTCACCGTGAAATGCGTGAGAAATAATGTCGAGAACATAGCCGCTACGTAGGATTGAAGACGAAGTTGGCCAGAATGGGAAACAAAAAAAATATCCTTAAATCTCACACAGTAGCGAACTTGAGACTCGTGAAATGCGTCTAGTTCTCTATGGGGCAAATTATTGACTAACCAACCAGGGTATCATTTATTTAGAAAACCCGATATTCCTCTATTTCTTACGTTCATCGTGACGTTGAAAGCTATTTTTAAACAATTCTGACGCGGAGTTGTTAAATTTCGAAAACAAGATTTGATAATCATGTGTTTCTTATTTCTCTTATTCGTTCCTTCCTTGCATAGAGACAGAATTCGGTCTGAAAGAAAATGTCAAACATTTCCCTTCTTTAGAATTGAGAATTTCATGTCAACCTCTGCAAATAAGCAATTTCTTAGGTAATCGCAATTAGTAAGTGCAAATGGCAATATTTGATGGCTAAATGTTGGCATTTTGACCGCATTCGACGGCATTTTTCAGTGCAATTAACTAACAACAACTATTCGATGACTTTATTATCAATTAATTGCCGTTATTCTATCGTATACAGCATCGATGCGGGATTAACGCAAGGACGAAAAAGAGGAAGATTCTAAGATTTTGCAATCAACTAATGGCATTTACTCGATGATTGCAATCAATTACTAGGGACTGTTCGATGACAGCAATCAATTAAAAACTATCATTAGACTATTTTACAATCAGCTACTAGCAACTATTCGATGACAGCAATTAATTACTAGCAACTATTCGATGACAGCAATTAATTACTAGCAACTATTCGATGACAGCAATCAATTAATAGCCTTTATTCGATGATTGCAATCATTATTCAAGGATTAAGAAATTCAGTTGCACTTAGACACAGCAGGCTTTCGGAAGTCTCAGAAATATAATACTTCATGTAGCAACCATTATTATTTTGCATGTAGTGAAGTAGTATGTTTGATGTGCGCTGACAAGCTGTCTGATCTTAAATGTGTACAAAAGATTATCTTACTTTATTTCTTTATAGACCAGTGAATTTAACGAATGTTCATATCATAAATATGTACGCGAGCAAGTAGTAAGCCATTTTTTCCATTGCTTTCAATGGTTTGAGCCTATTTCTATCAATGGTCAGAATTTTGAATCTAATACATTGAAACATATCGGTACCTAATAGTTTAAAAGCAAAAGCATTAGGAGCCGCCGTTCTTTGGGCACTTCGCATTGCAGCAATGCGTAGCCACGACGATTATTTTCAGTTAATATATCCGTATCAATCTTACGACATTAACTCGCTAAAGGTTAATGTGCTAGTTTAATGAACATTTTGACCCCATATAGTGACAAACACGTAGCCAAAAGAGATAGGGAATCAGCGCCATTCTTATGGTACCACTGACAAACTCCTGAAATGCATAGAACGCCCACAAAGTGACTGATTTCTGTGGTGCGTAATTTCCATGATATCTAATTTCTCTGCAATTAATGACAAAGCTACTCGGGTTGTAGATCGAGAGACACAAAGTCTTCGTCGTTTCCGGAGATATCCTAATTTCTCTGATCTGTCTTGTGTCTATGTTCGGGTCATGTAACGTCTAATTTGATCCACTTTTGAATGATGAATTCTCTTGAGCTTCAAGATTCTAAATAATTAAATTTTCTTTTGTTATGATTTCAATGGAAGGATATTTATTACGATTTCGTCAGTTGGCACGATGCTCAGGAAATTGCGTTCACTGGAAACCAAAAATCATAGGTTGTGCAAATTTACTCATATCATTTATCTCTCAAGAATCGCCGTCTTCCGGAGTAAGGAGAGTTAATTGAGATTTCCAAATATCAGTAGAGAAATTGGAGTAAAACAACTTCCATCTCATCTGATAGACAAATCAAGAATAAATAGAAAAGAAACTCTGTTATTCAATCGATTCAAGATGCAAAGTATTAACAGATAATAAAGCATTCGACGTGACGCTCTGATCATGGATTGTTTGTCAAGCTGACTGTACATTGTCGATCTCAGTGACGGGGACTTAGGTGGATAGCATCCTGCGTCCAACGTCATAGAACACAGAGAAAGTCCTGTGCATTACTCTATGGTTCTTTGTATCAGGCGTCACATAATGTTTATAGATAATCAATTTTATTAGAAGTAGAGACGACAAGATGCTCTTATTGCTCTAGGCTCTCTTCTACATAAAGTCAAACAGCGACAACAAGCATACATAGTATGTGTGAGAGACACAAGGCCGCAGATAATGAAGTACAAATTGAATAAATTCAGAGTGTGGAAGAGGCCTTGGTTGATCACTTTCTTTAAGTTTTTGTTGGGAAACCAAGTAAACAAGATGCTTTATTAATTTCGGCCTCCTCTTAGGCCATCATCAGAAGCAGGCCATCATCATCTCTGCTTCTGATAATGGCCTAAGAGGAGGCCGAAATTAATAAAGTATAAAAATTTATTACCATCTGGACTACTTGGTTTCCCAACAAAAACTTAAATAAATTTAGATATGCCACTTTTATATCCTTTGAAAAAATCTATCCCTTTGTCACGACAAGCAATTTATGTGCCGTAAAACGGGGTAACTTTGAACAGCAGGGGTAACTTTGAACACTTAGCACTAAATGCTGTTTTTGCTATCTGTTTTCTTCATTGGCATTCGGCAATGTCTTCTAACTGTGTCAATCAATGACAGATGCTTGTAGCGTGTGAGCAATAGCTTATTCGACGATTCTACTTGGAATGCAAGAAAGTCGATATCGATTTTCAAGCGCGCACGTGTGTCAGAACTTAGTGCAGTCGACACTGGCTTTATATTCATTCTACGACTGAAATCCGACAGTAGCGACGATGCCGAGGTCCTATACACGTGGAAATAACAAACGGACATACGGAAACTTCACTGAATATGATCTTTTACTTGCTGTTGACGCTGTGAAATCGGGAATGTCTTTGCGATGTGCAGCCAATCAATTCAACATCAACCTGAGCACCCTACACTATAACCTGAATCCAACCGTCGTACGAAAACCAGGAAGACCACCAGTGCTATCAGATGAAGAAGAAACAGTTATCCGCGACACTATAAAACAAGTTACAGAATGGGGCTACGGCTTCTGTCACAAGACTGTGGCCCTCCTCATAAAAGGATACCTAGACCAACAAGGACGCGTCGATTCTCGATTCAAAGACAATTTACCCGGGGAAGACTTCGTTGTGTCATTCATGAAGAGAAACAAAATGGTGTACAGAAAACCTGGGAACATCAAAAGAGCCCGGTCTTCTGTTAGTGCTCAAGACATTGAATCTTTCTTCCGTGAGATGGAAGCAGCAGGAGCTGATCAGATTCCATCTACAAACATCTATAACTTCGATGAAACCGCGCTATCCGACGATCCTGGTGCCTGGAATGTGGTAGTTCCTCGTGGTGCTAGAAGAGTCGAGGTTGTGAAAGAACACAGCAAGGTGAATATCTCCATCATGGTATGCGGCTCAGCTGAAGGAGAGTTGCTGCCTCCACATGTATGGTTTACAAAGCTACCAACCTTTACGAAGGTTGGACTGCTGGCGGTCCTTCTGGAGCTCAATACAGTGTCTCGAAATCCGGATGGTTCGATATGGACATATTCGAGAAATGGTTCCGGGACGTCTTCCTGGAAGCGGTTCGATCCAAGCCGGGGCGGAAGATTCTTATTGGTGACAATCTGGCATCGCATTTTTCCGTTAGCGTCGTTCGAATGGCACGAGAAAACGACATTCTCTTTGTGGCTCTCCCTCCGAACACGACTCATATAATGCAACCACTGGATGTATCCGTCTTCAGACCGTTTAAAAGAGTATGGACAACCATCTTGGACAACTTTAGGAAAGAGTCTCGATCAAAGGGTGCACTTCCAAAGGTGAACTTCTCGGTAATGCTTCATCAGCTGTATCAGGAAGTAAAGAAGACCATAGACATCAACCTCAAATCTGGATTCAGAGGAACGGGTCTGTCTCCATTCAATCTTTCTGAACCCTTGAAACACCTTCCAGATGCATCCTCCAATAAAAGTGAGATCGGGCGTTCTCTTGATGGAGCGCTTATTCAGATGCTTCGTGACCATCGAGGAATAACGGACAAAGTGAAGACGTCAAGAGGAAGAAAAGTAGTGCCCGGACGCCCGATTTCTGAAGAATCTCTCACAACAGGAACAGCTCCAGGAACCAGCTCGTCAGAGCCGAGTACCTCAGCTGCCGGAGCAGCCTCGTCATTGGGATCAGACGATAACTGCAGCAACTGCTTCAGATCCTTCGCCGCCTATTAGGGCCTGATTGGGTGCGGTCCGTCGACTGTCTGCAATGGTATTGTGGATTCTGCAACGATGGGACGACGGATCCATTCTACAAATGTGACTTCTGTGAATAGTCAAATTCATCAACTTGCAACTGCTAAGTGTTATTCTTTACTTAGTATATTGTTTTTGTTGTTTAGTTACGGAATAGTTAATTAAAAGAACTTGTTATGATCCAAATATAGCATTGTATATGAAAAAATGTTTCTGTTCAAAGTTACCCCGTTTTTGGAAAAAATGTTATCTATTAAGTAACCTTATCGATTTTTCATACTAGCAATAGTTAAACTCTATAAACTGTCTAGATTGTGTAAAATACCAATTCTGCAGTTCATGGGTAGAAAACTTAGGGATCCGAATGATAAAAAAATTTTAATCGTGTATTTAACTGAAAAAAGCGTTCAAAGTTACCCCGTTTTACGGTATTATATATTGCTGTTTGTGTAATGCAACTCATCATGTGCAATACATGTAATACATCAATTCAATACATGTAATGCATTTGTATTCTCTATCAATTCGAAACATGCCGGGAATTTATTCCTTGCACCGCAAAATGAATTGGTTGTTGCAACTGAGGGAGCGATACTTTTCGAGGTTCAAGAAAAGAACAAATTCTATTTTTCGAAATTCATGATGACTTTGAAACCGACAAGCTTTGAAACTATACCATGATCGTCTGCTAAACCACAGACAATATTTTAGTAATGACCAGCATCATAAAAGGCATATACTGTACAGTAGTAAAGTCAAGTATCTGCAAATATACGTGTATTTTCAAAAGTTCCAAAATTGATGATTTCAATATGTCAATCGCTATTTATAGCACGAAGATGAACGAGTTTGAGCAAATGAATTCCATCATATGAAAATTTGCACAATAAATTTCAATGACACGATGCCCCTTCTCTTTATATCTTGAGCCTTCCTTTTCGGCAGACCGATGAATCGGCCGAGTAGACTTTGTTCCTGACCTTAAAGCCTGCGATTTTCTCCTTTGATGAGGAATATTTATAGACCGTGTCTGAGCGAATTGACAGCCAGCATTCGAGAAGAGACAACAAAATTCATATCTGATACGCACTTATCGAAGGCTTATGGCTCCTTTGCGCTTCTCTGCTTCCTCTGTATTGAGCAGGAAGGCGCGAAATTTGAGTGTGTTGTAAGTATCATCCATGTGAATATCTGCAACTATGTAGCATATTGCAAAAATGAATTGTTACTTTTAGAGTGGTCTCCGTGGCACACTGGTTACGTGCTTGGCCAAGCGATCTTTCAGTCCAGAGGTCGAGCCCCGAAAGTGTCATTGGAAGTCGTCAGGAAGGGCATGCGAACTAAAAGCACCACAACGCTCCAGAAAAGTCCGACTGTGTCAGCACCGTCCAAGCCCCCAGTCTGGGGAGTAGTGGCGGTAGAGCTTCAGCAAGACGCCATCAGGGGTTATGAAAATTACTTGATTGGTTTATGTTATAATGGGGAAGTATTTAATTGATTGGTTTACTTGCAATGCCGTCAACACTCACCTACGTAAGAAAAACACTCAATCTTCAGTGATTTATTTTGACACTAAGGTTACAAATGTATCTTATTCACAAATTAAAGACTTTCAGGATTCTAATCAGTAGCTACTAAGTGCATTATGTCTTTAGTATCTCTATATTGCTATTTTTTATCATAACTTTTAAAACTCTGTTTTATGTTCTGTTATAGGCACGTTTTATCATTGATTCACTTATTTCAATAATTGATTATCACTACAATTATTATGAGTGAGCTTAAGCCTGTAACACAATTAATCAATTTTCACATCCAAATAAGAATATAGTTACTGATGTAATGGGTCTACTCAAGTCACTATCCACTGGTAGTAAGCTGTTGTAGCTTATATGAGCGCGTATCACCATCGATGTTATGAATGGTTGCTCGGGGCGGACAGTTACCTACAAAACTTGATGTCTTGCATTATTCTATCTTCTATAATTTTCCATTTAATCTCTTACTTAAGTTGTTTTCGATTATCAGTGTGATGCGTACACTTTATTGCATTACTTTTATTTCACTTCATTATTGATTATTGAGTTTTAGCCATTTCTAATTCCCAATGTCTCGTATCCAATTGTGGGCGTGATCAAGTCGAGATAGGCGAAACGTCGTCCCGTGTGTTTTTACAAACAATAGACGCTGTATCCGAAGAAATTGATAATGAGCTACAATGCGATTTGTAAAATATGTAGGTCCATGAAGCCTAATCCGTTAAAGTGAAATACCAGAGTCAAGAATTCAAAATGAAGAATTGATTGCTTCCTGGTGCAATTAAAATTAATTGATTGCTTGCTCAAAATTAATTACAATTAATTTTTGATGACCCCTTTACCTCTTTCACTCACCCATTGCTCAGTGTGAGTGTGAGTGAATGGTTTGACGTCAGTCCGCCTCCTTACTGGGGGCTTGGACGGTGCTGACACAGTCAGACTTTTCTGGTGCGTTGTGATCTTTTTAGTTCAGATGCCCTTCCTGACGACTTCCAATGACACTTTCGGTGCTCGACCTCTGGACCGAAAGATCACTAGGTCAAGCACTTAACCACTGTGCCACGGGGACCACCAACAAATCAGTGAATTTCAGTTGAGGGAAGAATCTATTCAAGTGCTTTAAGTCAAAGACCCTTCAATTTTGATTACACCTTAAGACAGAGAAACAAATTTTTGATGGAAAATTAGTAGACTCATTAAAGTATCATAAACTCAACAAGACAGAATCATATGCCTCACATAACGAAATTAGACTGCCTCATAAATACAGGAAACGCTGTGAGCATGGAAAAATTGGAATGAAAATCATAAATCATCTTTAAGCGATTTGCGACGTCTTCTTTAATATCAAATGTAATTTGATGGTTTCCGAGTCTTAACAAGACGACACAGCATTTCCTTATGACAGATTACACAAAGAAGGTTTATGTTGGATTCTTATCATTTGATTAAAAATCATCTCATATTCATTTCCCATTTGTGATGAATAAATATCCAAATATGCGTCTAAAAGTAATGCACTTCTGCGACACTATCAAATATCCTTCCGATGTAAAGTTACTTCAAAATAACTAAATGCCATGTATGTGTAATAACATTTTGCCCCCGTTCACTCCCTACTTCCTGATTTCCGTGACTCTACGTTGTAGCGTGTATTCAATCCTTTCCTAGATATCGTTGGATTTGGTTCAGTTCAAGGTCATCTTTTTCCGAAGGCCTGAAAGTTGTCCCTTTTGCAAACATTTTTCTATAATGCATGTTTTTGTGTAGCTTTCTATGTCTAGAGGTTAATCATTCCCACAATCAGGTCGTTATATAGCACCATAATTACCCAGATATATTGACTAGACTATTTACCTACTTTGCAACGATATAGATGATGGTGATTAGACGTAATTAGAAAAATCATCTCCGGATTTCTGCCGTCAGGTTTGAAAAGTTCTCTAATGGACTTGCAATAGATCACCTTGCTTTTGCTGAGGTGATGAATGTCTGTTTGTGCGCCCATTAAGGGCAACCATTTTGTTGAATAATGCCAACTTCGATCATTGTCATTCTTTGTACGTGCTAGGTGCAGTTATAGTTCGACCGTGGATGATGTATGTAGAAGAACTTTTTGACAAAATGTCTCTGTGACTGCACAGCATATATTTTGTAGTGAGATAAATCAACTACTTGCCGCGCTCAAGGCATTATCAACCGGTGTGGAGCTAGAGCGCTAGATGATAAACAGAACTTTTCCTTTTGTTGCTTCCGTCATTATTACGTGGTGTGATCAACCAAATACATTGCATTCTTTTACAAAATTTTGCTAGTTATCCTTTCTGTTTTTTCGACTGCAACCTGTTAATTGCCTATACATATTCTATCACAACCCGCCAAACATCATTTGGTTGTGTTAAAATACATTAACCTTCTGCAATGTTGATTATATTTTGTGAAAATTAGACAGAGCGTTATGTTGACAGCCATTCACTATTCAAAATATTTCAGACCCCAAAAATCATGCCATTTAAAAGGGCATCAAAATTCGGAATAACTACCTCGTCGATGCACTTCAAATGCTAGATGCTGGAATATATTATTTTGCACTATCTATTATTAGTGCTATCTATTATTATCTGGATATTATTATTTCACTCTATCTGATTTAACGCATAACAGAAATAGGTTTGCAAAATGAAGGCTACTGAGATAAATGCGCATTCAAATAGGCTGCCATTTCCTTTTGTTCATCCTCCATGAGATCAATGAAAGCTTCCACTTTTTTATTCACCGACCGACTTTTGCTATTATGCAGCTTGTAAGCTGACACATCCTTATCGAGGTGCTACTAAAAATTGTATGCTTTCTATCTCTAGGAGTTTGAATCTTAATAATCATGCAAAATTTACCATAGCATGGTGACCTGTCATGTTCCATAATGAAAAAATGCTAATCAAAAATTTGCGAAAAATCAAGATACAGACTTCAAGATATCCGTGTTTAGGCGTAATTATGAGCGATATCCATGAACATAGGTAATTATCACAGAAGTGGATATCATAGAAGTGGACTTTCTATGGTAATTATGGAAGTTATTAACCTCTTCTGAAACATATCTATGGCATGCTTTATAACAGATAATGGATGATTTATTTCGGTTATACAGAACTTATTAACCTCAGGCCTAGCGGTCGTCGGTTAATAAGTTCTATAATGACCTCAAAATCATCCATTATCTATTACATAACGCAGCAATGAAGATTGAGAATGCAAAGATTGAGGATTAAAACTCGCAAGCGTCTTGCAATATAATATATGACTCAGGAATGAATGATAAGAGTAATATTGATAGCATTTTTTCATTATTTGTCCATGATTTGATATAGCAACAAATTTAGAACTAATTTTCATAACAAAATTTGGTATATCGTCCTAATCCGTAAATTGATCGACATCATTTTGCCTCATTTCTTCATTTAGTTGGGAACTACGTGCGAGCGTATATTTTCCATTTACAATAGAATCTTTGAGAGATTCGATTCGGGTAAAAATCTACATGGTCGTTTCATCAGATGGATATATTGTAACGCAAGTCATGGATTTTCCATCAAAATTGATGCAATAGTTGGTTTGAGTTGAAACATTAAGTAAAAATGTTACAATAATTTCTCGAATGGTGGAGTTCATGCCAACTGGTTTTAGAAAAATATGCTCGCTTCCTTAAAAACCCTTTAAATTGATATTTCTCTCTTGATGACAAGTAAAAGTTATTGATAGCCGAAGTTCTGCTGAGTACAATGATAAGGATCGAAAGTACGAATCATCATATTATTTTAGTCTTTGTACATTTTTATCTTCCAGCACTTTTCTTTGTTTTTTCAATTGAGATCCTAACAATCTGTCGGCAACATTGTTAGTCAATATAAAGCAATATATATCTACTGGCAAAAAAGTGATTTCATAGAATCCTCCTTGGTTCTCCCCAAAAAGAAAAGCTATTGGCCATCCAAGGCAATTCCACTTTATTATTCGTAAGTTTAGTAAGTTGAGTGCTTGCTGGACACTTTACATATATATATTTACTCAATTTCTTGAAAGGAATCTGAACCTTTGCATCCAGTTCTCTGTCAAACCACGGATCAATGGTTATTGATTCACATGATTTATTTATTTTATAGGTATCACGATGCTCTATTCTATACATTTTATTACTTTTGCATTCCAACTTCACATTGTGACTGCCCTGGCATCGACTTCAAACTTTGGATTAAACTGACCAGAACCATACGCTAAATCAGCCTGAATCGTGCATCAAGTGTCCTAAGGTTTGTCTAAAATAGGAGCGAGTCCTGCGTTAAATCGGCCTGAATTGTGAATCAAATACTCTGAGGTTTACCTGAAGAAGGACCGAGTCCTGCGTTAAATCGGACTGAATTGTGTATCAAATACTCTGAGGTTTACCTGAAGAAGGACCGAGTCCTGCGTTAAATCGGACTGAATCGTGCATCAAATACTTTGAAGTTCGCCTACAATAAGACCCAGCTCTGCATTTAATCGGCCCGAAGTCGTTCCAAAGTTGGACTTGTGCTGACCTTATGTGCAGCTCCGACGGAAATCACTTCCGGTTTCTATCACTGTTTTAAATTACATATACTAAGCTTATTTATAAAAGAGCGATTTAAAAAATCGTCAAAATTTGTGAAATAATTTAATAGTAGAAATGAAATCTACTGTGTATTCGCCTTTTTCTTGTCAAATATCTAGCTTACTGAAGATTAGAAGTGCCACAAATAATAGGTCGTGATTAAAGCTAACAATGCATGTATAATTGATTTGTGATGTAGGCTAAGCTTTAAAGGGTTCTCCTGAAAACTTAGTTTTAAAGAATTTAAAGACACTTAGTTTTCAAAGGCTTGAAATTTTTCTTGGTTGGAAGATGACAATTATCCAAATGTGTACTTATCTCAATTTTCATGAAAGTGTCCTAAGGTAATTGTTCTATGGGAGTCGCTGCAAATGATTATCACATTCTACTGACAGTCGCGTAGCCAGGATTTCATTTCCAGGGGGGGGACAATAAATGTGACTTAATTAATATAAGCCTATACTTATTAATTTCGTAAATCAGAAGAAGCCCTAATATTCATTCATATCTGATTTGATTATGATCTGATTTTTTCTTTTATTGATCATTCATGATACACGATTGACATAAAATCATACAGTATATACAAGTTCATACATAATATCTTCAGATGCAGCCTTTAGATTCTTTTGTAAACATTATGCCTTCAAGTATGTTCATGTACAACTACAATACGTATTTTGCATACCTTGGTAAAAAGTTACAAAATTGCAAAAATCAAATATAATGTACATGATATGATATCGGCAAGAGACTTATTTGTTGTAAAGTCTTTCTTTATTTGAGCCGCAAACGAGTGTCATGATACAAACCATATCGAGACGTCCGTGACAGTACAACTAGCATCGGCGCTTGACCGACTACCTGACTCACAGAAATGAACATCTCTCACGGTCGTTGCGCAACAGGGGACATGCGAAAATTAACCAAGCGCGCTACTGTAGGATTTCAGATTCTCACATTAATAAATTAATAATTCGACATAGAATGATGTTAATATGCCCCGTATAAAACACAAGGATTGTCCCCCGCTCAGATTTCATTTCGAGGGGGACATGTCCCCCTTGACCCCCCCTTGGCTGCGCCACTGTACTGAAGAGGTTAGTATTATGCAAGATGGACTGATTTTTGTGGCACGAATTGTTGTCATTTTATTGTCAGCAATTCACGTGACAGGAATTGCTGAGAGGTTCTTCATTTTTTCAGGATGTGATCTTGTCGGCTTATGAATTGTCTCTTCATAGTCATCAAATCCAACAAATCAAGCGTAACACATGTAATCTCCAATCTCGCTTTGACTGCGTTATCCAGCAATATTTATTGCCTTCATATTCTGGATGACTTAGAAATCGTTGTTGTCATTGAATTTCCTGCATCGTGATTCCTGATTGCTATTACTACAACAGTCCCACTTTGTTTTGTGAGAACACGCTACACTGATACGCAGAATGATTGGAAACTTTTATAAACTATCTTATATCGTGTAAATTCCCTTTAAGAGACAATTCTTTCTTTCCTGGGAACATTGCCAACAGGGTTATGCCAACTACGGTGTTTCTGCTCATGAAAGGATTCAACTGACTTGCGTTGCCGATCTCCGCTAGTTCTGATGTATCTTTCTCCTGATTATTCTAGGCGTTGGTTATAGATAGAGTTCGGAGATAACAATTCATTTCACTTTGCAAGAGACTCAACTTTGTCCTCTTGTAGCGATACAGAGAGCACATGATTCTAACATTGGAAAATGAAACAGAGATCTGATTATTTTCAATGCTTAAGTTCATCCCCATTACTTTCACCGTGATAATTGAACTTTTAAACAAATTGAACTTGTAATCTCAGTCGTCAGTTTTGTTTCAATATACTCAGATTGTTGTCAAGAACTGGCGCTGAACTGAATGCTGCACGGAACGAGGTCGAAATTTGACTTCCACAAAAATGGCCATGGACAAACAAGAATTATTTTTAATTAAGTATTAGGTAGGTACCTCTAGGTGGGCGATGTGCGCAGAGAAACGACGAGTTGCAGCGAAGCGGAGACGAGCCGATTATCTATGCGCAAATCTCCGCCATAGAGGTAGCTATCTGATACATCCACCGATTCCCAATTATATCAGTTGTAACATAGACATGAGCGATTTTGATCATCTTCCAAAATCTGTCTTTCACCGGAGATTTTCAATATTATTATCCATGGATATCTAGATACTACCTGGGTCGGAAGGTTGAAATTTATACTTTTTGGCATGGACTTTCATAATATAGCTTCCTGACAGAAATCTAAAATAGCACTGTATACGAGATGAGGCTGATGTTGTATTTCATCTTGATTCACTTAGGCATGTATATGTCGATTAATTTTTGTGGTAATGTGCAACTACATCCGGAAAATTATGCCGATTTACATCAATTTTGAAGTATAATTCCTATATAGACCGTTTCATAAATAATTGCACAAAAAAGTTAACCTATTTTCAAATGTAATTTTCGTGTTGAAATCCCGGTTCAATTTTAATAAACGATGTACCATATGAAACCTCATGTTCCACCAATTATTTTGGCATACATTTTACTTTCTTAAGTGGCCAGTTGTGGCTGAAGGGCCTTCATAAAGAAAATTGAGCGTTTTATTTGATGTAGGATTTTACCATGATGTGCTAATTATATAATCCTCATTTGTTAAGATTTCTATATCCACTGGCGGATTAACTGAGAACAAATGTATTTATTCCCTGAAATTTATATTGATAAGCTATCATACATAACATAGATGTACACCAGCAGGTATTAAAGTCCAGTGGAAATATCCATTCAGGTTATAATACGAATAATCATCCATCTGAATTGGGCTTTAATGACGAAGTCCTCGGCACTAGCGTGTCTTCAGATCATCGTCCATAAAGTCCTTTGTACTCGTAGATGGATATTATTCCTATATTATTCCACTGATTTCGGGAGATAAATGTTAAGAACATAATAAAAGTTATTTACGCATTATAGTTCATGATAACTTCTTTATAGTATTCTAATATTTAGATTTCTTAAATGCTCGAGTCCGTAAGGGCGAGGGCTATTTAAATCTAGCAAGTTCGAATGCTATGATGAAACAATCTCATGCAGTTGCGTAGAGAATTTTATTTCCCGACGTGCTATAATGATCAAGGACAGATAGTGACTGACATGTCTATGATTATGAAGAGTATTTGAATAGAAATGTATCTTGATCAATCATGTAATTATCTATTCACAGATCTAATCTATACTAAGGCAGGACAAGGGCCCTCATAATTTGCGTACATCTTGCATATTGCTCCTTCCAGTGCATTGGAGTAAATGTTATCTCCCACGGGGGGAATAATCTGGTTTACAGGTAAAAATCAAGCGATAGGATATCTACATTACATGCGCGGAGACAAATGAATAACTATTATTTCACAGTTTCAGTCATTCTACAGCTATGGATTATCCGGCTTTGTAGAAATGTGTATATTTTCCTCGTTTTTCGGATAAATAAAATCTGCTAGCAGATAAAACACTCAGAATCTACTATAGATCATTGACATGTATCCAGGGAAGAGTGGATTAAATTGGACTCAGTAGTCAAACATCTATTTCAGACGGAGTCAATTAATTTACTGCAATTATCTATCATCACTGTCAAACAATAAATAGAATAATTAGATGCTGAGTTGCATCCTCTTTCGAAAATGGGAACAGACCAGAATAGCTGCCATTACATCCAACATCAGGAATCATCAGCAGGCCAAGTTCACATCCTTTAACATCGACACAGCTCTCTACTTAAACCATGGACTTCTAGATAATGGTGTTCTGGATAGAAAACTCCACACAACTAGAGGGCGTATAGATATCTACATTAACATGCGCGATATAGGAACTCTAAAGCAGCCGTTCAAGCCATAGAAGTCGAATCATGGGCAACACATAAAATTTATATCAACCGTCATATTTGGTTTTTCATTTATCACATGAAATACATTTAGACATCTTCATTGGGCGTGAATATACATTTTTACAGACTTAAGAAATGGCAGTTTATCAAAACAAGTGAACGAAAAGTTCCCCCTTCTGCAAACGTCTTAAGACTCATCGATTCGATGTTCATGGTTAATGTAGTCTTGCATTTTATCGCTACTTGGAAGGAACATTCAGATGCAACACTGCGTCCAACAAATGCATTGCTTAATTGCAAGACAGAGATATTAAACAGTTTCATGCACAAAAAATGCCCATTTACTTCGTGAAAAGATATGCTTAGCTGTGTCAAAAAAATCAAAATGATGTGTAATGTAGGTATTCCCTGTAATTGTGTGTGGTGATGAAACTACAATTTTAGTACGTAGCCGATGACGTAGCCATGACGCATTCAATCAGCTATATTTACAATCAAACAATTAATTGCAATTTTTCGATGACACCAATCAGTATGTAGCAGTTTTGCAATTAATAAATTGCAATGCAATTAAATTTTGATAACTCTTGCTTAATATGCCAGGGCCTGTAGGATGGGCACGAAGAAATAAAGTAAAGTAAAGTAGATTTGCTCCCCCAACACCTTACCAGATGAGCATGAGCTTTTAGTACGCACTCTGATCAGCAATGGATATCCGCGTGAATTCATTGAAAGACACTCCAACTGGTACAAAGCTGATCCCCTGTTCGGGCCTCAGAAAAAGGTTATCCTTTTACGTATTCCCTTCAAAGGAGATACTTTTCACGACAGGATTGCTCGTAAGCTCCGCCACGAAGTCTCCTCGGTTTACTCAACGGTGCAGCTTCGAGTGATGCCCATCACGAGACCTCAGTGGCACTGCAATTTGAAGGACAGTCGGGCTCCTGATACCGAATCAAAAATTATTTTACGAATTCAAATGTACCTGCGGTAGCCGGTATATCGGTAGGACGGAGCGCCGGCTGTCTCAACGAATAGCAGAGCATGTCCCACGCTGGCTATTAAATGGAGATTCCCGCCGTAACTTTAAGGCACAGAGTGCTATTACAAGACACCTGATCGATTGTGTCCCAACGAAGCCTGCCAGATCCTGCTTTCGGATTCTTCGAAGGTGCAGAAGTAAGGTGCACTTGAGTGTGTATGAGGCCATTTTAATAAAGCGTACTCAACCTGACTTATGTACTCAGAAAGAGACAGTTGTAAATTTAATTTTACCATGGTAATTATTTCTTATCTTACTCGATTTTCTTTTTCTTATCCTTAAATTTACTTTATTCACTGTATACTTATATTTGGTCTTCAGTATTATTCTTGTGCTGAATTTTCTTTGACAGTTGTCCTGTAAGTGTATATTGATCTATGCAACGATTGCGTTAATGATGTTCAAACAGTGTTGTAATTCTGTATCTGATTCATTCCGGTGTTGATCATGAATAGAACTGGCGAAAATATTCGATCATCATGACAAACTTGGTGCTGTTTTTCATCTACAGAATAAAGTAAAGTAAGCGTATATTTCTTCAAAATTAGAAATCGAAACAATTCACAAGTCATATAGTCATTGGCAAATATTACAAAAAAATTACTTACATTCAAAAGTTCAGCGTGAGCATTGTTGAACACCATGTGACTGCTTAGAAAAGATAAATTAGGTGAATCATACGTAGAAGGCATCATAAAGGAAAAATGAATGTCCCTTCATAATAGACTCAGAATAAATTATCTTACTGGTGTCATCAATTCTTGTAGCAATGGAAAGAGTTTATAGTAATATTAACTCGTGATAGATGTACACCTGTGATACAATCTGGATCAATTTATTACAGCGGCAATTGTGACAAATATGTGAAATGTCATAATTGGTATTAGGAAAGAGAAGTAATGTCTTTAGAACTCTGTGATCGAACAATAAAGGCGGGATGAAGTCAAGAGAAATTGCATGACACGTTCAGAACTAAAAAATCCACTACATGGGAAATTCCTAAGGAGTTTCGCAACACATTTTCATAAAGCAGTGTATTCTACTATATCTTGAAAAATAAGGCATAGAATATCACGTCAGAGGTTTCCCCAGCGCTTAATCTATATTAAATCTCCATACAAAATATCACGACAATGCTTGTTTTCTTTTATTTGCTTTATCAAGACATTGTGACATGGAGCTATATTGCGGTATCTTCTGCAGCAGAATTATCTTCTAGCGCGATAGAAATGTCATGAAGCGTGATTTTACAGCTTATCAATATTGTTGATGTAATCACATGTTGAGAGCGAAATGTGGCAAAATACTCAATCAACAGCCAAACTGAAGATTAAGCAAATCAATACACTACTGCCAATCTGATCGCTCTAATTTGAAAAATAATTTTAAGAGTTCGTCTATGTTTCAAGGAATTCAAATGATATCGTAATAATATGGAAACCTGCAGCGTTACCGGCTTTTGAACTACTATCTGCCATCCTTATACTTGCTTGTACAAGTAACTCAAACAATTTGAATTTAAAATGTAGTGGAGAGAGTTCGCAATTGACGTCGTAAATCACTAGAATTCCCTCACAGTGAAGAAGTAACTTCAGTGAATCACTTTAGATCAAGTTTGCACGTCGCAGACAAAACATTTCGTAACATCAGCACTCAGTCAGTGATCGAATAGTTTATAGCTAGAGAAACTTTTATTACATTGGAACTTAGTATTGTTGACCGCTTAAAGCACTCTCTTGGAGGTCTGGGGCGCATACGGACATGCTCATACGGGCACGTTTATAGTCCGGCAGCCAGAACGAGTTTCTGCGGGGAACGAGGCCGAAAGTGAGACTTTCACAGAATGATGCACATCTTCTGCCTACTACGAATCGGTGAATCTGCCGGTTTTAGTGAGTTCCTCTTCTTGTCAGACAAGATCAAAGAAAAACACATGTAAATCCAATGGGACATAAATTGCATTTTTTGGCTAAAATGAAATTTTGCTTTTTTTCTCTGATTAAGCGAAAAGTACTAAGCGCAGAGTCATAATTTTTGGCATGGAATGTCTTCAGGTCATTTCCTATGATGTACATGTGATATTATCAAGCTTCTGATCGGCGATGTATGCGAGAATGTGGTTAAATGTGGATAATGTTGCTCAAAATGTTTGTGTTTGCCGACATTGAGAGACTCGCCAAATCTAAATGTGCTTAGCTTTATAGACAGGGGTGCATGAAGATGAAAGGGAATGACCTGAAGACATTCCATACCAAAAATTATGACTCTGGGCTTAGTATTTTTGGTTTAATTAGAGAAAACATACAAAATTTCATTTTAGTCAAAAACTGCAATCTGCATCCCATTGGATTTACATGTGTTTTTCTTTGATCTCATCTGACAAGAAAAGGAACTCACTAGAACTCGGCAGACGTGGCGATTCGAAGTAGGCATAGGGTGTACATCATTCTGTGAAAGTCTCACTTTCGGCCTCGTTCCCTGCCGAAACTCGTTCTGGCTGCTGGACTATTAGTATCAATGTTATTATTACATCAATGCCCGTTTGGGTCATTATTTAGATTATCTGTTTTCAATTTGCTTGTGTTTGACTGACTTTGGAAATGCAGTCAACACTATCATAAGTTATATAGTAGGCCTACGACTCATTAGACTAGTGAATAAGTCATTGCAGGTATTACTGCTCATCGCACAAAACATGATATCAAAGAGCGAATAATTGCATTGTGTAATATTGTAGTGTAACAGGTAACTCTCGCTTATGCGGAGTGCCGGTAGGCCTACCAATCATGCATTCCATGCGTGCTATGTGGAAATTGAATAGTGTTTAATGGCATAACCTGACCAAATAGTGCCTTAACAACCGGCATAAAGACGCCGGCTACGTACCATCCCCGACCGGCCGGTTTTGAAAACGCCGGCCGCCAAAAATCAAACTGGTTCCAACCCTGCCACGCCGCGTCCGGTGTGAACAGCCCCAGAAGTTTATTCAGATTCTGAACGAAAATTATAGACGCATGAGGACGACCCGCGTTGAGCGGCGATCCGTGTGAATGAACATTGAGATAGCAAATTATGGACTCGTGGGAATGGTCACAGCCCTGCGCGATATCAGCTGCATGCGTTCTGCGGAACCCACAGTGCAGTAGAAACAAAAACAAAGGAGATGACCAAGAAAAATGATTCTCCATCTTCTTCCCTAAATAAAGCTGAAAGATGCATGTTGAAACTCACCTCTTGAGGAGGAACATCAAAGGTCACCGTACGAAGATCTACCTTGCGGATATTATCCATACATGGAACGATTAAGAATAGGCCGGGTCCTTTCGCCCCTCGGCTAAGGATTCGACCAAGACGGAAGATAACTGCTCTCTCATATTCGGCTACCACCTGAAAGAAAATAGTATACTTGTGATCTACAAATTGCAACATATCTAATCATAGTAGAGGTTCAATTGTTTCGAATGTAGGTGGTGCCTTCCCTTCAGGAAAACACGGAGATTTAGGCGATTCATAGAGCAAGTTACTTCCGAGTAAGTACTCTATGAGCCGATTCTTCATCAAATACGGTGTGTTACTTCCTGTGCACAACTGCTGTTTATCTTTTCGTTAATCTTGTCTTGCAAATATTTCCGAGCATGGTCGCATCTTATTGTGGAAATACATGTGTCATTTATATGTACTTCATAGGCAACAAAAATATAACTAATACAGACCCTTTCATAAGTTCTTGTCGCTGAAGAGTGAGGGACAAATTGCATTTGATTAAGCGCATGATTATGATGTCCGACGAATCTCGAAAACAGTCGCGCAAATTCAAACTTTGAGTCTTTCTACGAACAGCTGAGGGGACCTTCCGATCGTCATAAGTTCTTGTGCTACATATGAAATGTGATGCTGATTTTCATACACTCATTCATTGTTTTCATCCTATTAGTAGAATTTCATTTCTTTTTCCATGCTTTTTTATCAATATGAGAGTGGATAATTCATTCATCAAGCCTATGGAAATGTCATAAAAACAAAAATATTCGCAAAAATGTCGTCAAAAAGTTTTTGCACCTTTCGACTATCGGCCTTTGATGAAGAAAATGGCAACATAACGAAGGAAGCTATATTCATGATGTTGGCAGAAGTTTTTTAGAATATTCGTGCTCGACTTAATCTTTCGTATGACCTCCCGTGGCTTACACATCTCATTGGGATCTAATCATAGAGGGATAGAATTCTTTCTCGCGGGATATTGTTCCATTCTTCAGCTGCTACTCTCTAGAGGTCTTCACGAGTCACTGGATTCCTTTGAAAAATCCTCTCCTTCAAAATCTACCTGACATTCTCGATAGTGGAGAGATTTGGACTTTGATCAGGCCATGACTGCAAAACATAGATGCCATTTTCAGTCAAAAAATTCTTTGTAGGTGAGGATCGGTGGACTGGATCTTCAAGCATATCCTTGGCGACATGGGGAAGACCGACACTCAGAACTCTGTGGTATTCACGAGAATCAACATATCTGTTGCATCTTACAAAAACTCGAGAACCGCCTCCTCTGATAGCACCCCACACCAGTGTTGTGGAAATTAAACTTTTCGATGAGCGGATATAATTGGCTTTCAATCTATCTATCACAAATACTCCTGCGAACATACGTAAAATCGCCGCTTTGGATTGAGCTCCAACTTATATTCATCCGAGAAAATGTAGAAACCATCGAAACCGATTTCAGTGGTGACGGAATGACAGGTGCGGTTTTCGAACAGCAATGCGTCCAAAAAATCGCACATTCGTAGTATCCGAGACCTACTGACGTTTTCTTCCTAAATTCGCGCACGAGCTATTTATCATTTTTAATATGTATATTGTCACCCAACATCAGTAAAACGAAAAAAGTCAAAATTTGCCAATTTATATACTACCGAGATGACTCGCCCAGATAAGTAGCATGAAACAAGTTGGATATCAAAAGCAATGAATACTTGCTAACAAGTATCCTAACTAAGTGGAAATGAAACTGATTTTCAAAGGAATTTCATGATCTGCATTACAATGGAAGTCTTAATGAAAAAGTCGACATCTTATTGTGCTTTCTTGGTTGAAATTTCATATTTCTAATTCATGAAAGCAATAGCAGGTCATCGAGTTGCAATTTAACAAATATTACCTCTCCAAGGCTGTCATGACACGGACAATCTGTAAAATAATATCATTTCTTTCTGCTTTGCTATCATGATCAGTCAATTCTGTTGAAATTTTTCAAACTGCATAAATTTGTATATCTCACATTTGTAAACAATTCCGACTGTATCTCCCTTGAGTTCATTTAATAAAGTCGAAGGTGTATGCACATTGGGGATTTAATAAATGCGGAGTTACCACTCTACCTAATATACATACTCTATGGATCCATGTATGAGCTCGGTACACTTAATAACGCTAAGATCAAACATTTATTTAATCACTCGAAGTGAGATGTGTCACTTTTATGATTTTGATTGCACTTTTAAGGCAGACATCTCATAAGGTAGGGGGAAGTGTGATATTCCTCGTAGCCGTACCCGAGTGGCTATTTAAGATAATGACAATGTCATGACAACCTATGTTATTGTTGCAGATAAACAAACAGGCTGTCCTGATCGCAAAATGATGTGGTGTAATCAAGTGTGTGTAGAAAGTAAAAGCGGCGATGCGGCCAATTTTAGACATTATATCATTTATATACATGCATTCATTCATTTAGATAGCGGCTAGATATTTGCCTTGCGAGGTAGTAATGGACTACAGTAACGATTAACAAGATCATTGCATCCAGGGACCCAGAAAGTCTGGTGGCACTTCATTGCTCAGTAAATTTTCATGCTGTTTAAGCCTTCTGATCATGACTTGTACTAGGCTATCAGAAGGTCTGATTTAGAAGAAGTCATTGAACATAGTTTTCTGGAAGCGCGGACAATTCGACACTCCATCCGCTTGGTCATGAAACGAGGTCTTCCGCATCTCGGACAGTTTATGACAGCTTTGGCATCCTTGAACTTCTTTAAAACGCCAACTGACTTTCATTGATTTGGCTATTTCTTTTTGCGTAATCCCCTTGTTTGACATTTCAACAACTGAACTACGTTTTTCAAGTGAAATTCGTGGCATTTTCAAGATAACGCGTGAATGTGAGTTACAAACCACATTTTAAAGTATTTTTAAGATGAAACTCCCTCGGAAATGCATGCATTTCAGATATTTACTGAAGGAATGGAAACTTGTTATTTCCTGTGTTTCTATAGAAGCTTTTGTTTGACCGTGATGCAGATGCATGTAGATATGAACTCGTTTTTCCTCATTTCATGCATTTATTTTCAGGTGATGAAGGACAAATAGGCAGATGATCAAGCAACTTTAGGCATTCGCGGATCGATTGCCCTCACTGGCCCTGACAAGACTTCCCCATGCTTCTCAATGATAATGAATTTTGCACCTACAGAATCCTATCTAAGCATCGATCAATGAAATCATTGAGTTATTATCTCGGGATCAGGTTTCAAGTTGAAATTCCTCCTTTCCATGGCTGACTTGAAGAAGGTTGATGAAGATGGACAGGTTGCTCGGACGGGAATGAACCCCGAGCAGCAGCTATCTGACGTCAGGAAATCAACGGTCATTTCTCTTTCCATCCACTCAAATTTCCTATAACATTCGCCTCAACAGCTATTCAACTTCCATCACTGAGATCTAATCGACAATCGTCTCTTTTTTTGCTTTTAAAATTCGTCACTCTCATTTCCAGATCGATGTTAATTCAAAGCTAATTTTGTAAAGATATTTCAACTTCACTTCAGCTTCAGCCTTTGATAGTTACAACACGGTGTGCCTCAAATTCATGTTGTACACAAAACTAGACTTTGTATGACAGAAAGAAGAAATTACGCGACAGCAATGTTACTTAGCAGTCTTGGGATGTCAAACGTGGTCAAATCATACGGAATGCAGCAAATTTCACCCAGTTCAGGATCGAGGCGGAATTCGCTGATTAAAGCACAACCGTATTCATGCAGCTGCACAATGGATAAGTGATTCAATCTGCCTTATATGATTATGTAAAGATCTGTCGGTTGATTGCGAAACTAAAACATCCAAAGGGACAGTCGGCCGCCTGCAGAAAACCAATCTAACCATTGCCAATATAGCGCCTGTCACTGCATCATACAGCTTGGTGTTCTGTCTATATTTTGGATATTTACATGCCACTATTCAGCTTAATTTGCATATGGACTAGTTTCACATAATTTAGGTTTTCATGAATAATAAAACGAGGACGCTTTTAAAATCTCTTTTCATTCCTATCTGTGTATCAAAATCTGTTTCAAACTCTCGCTTATTGTTGTATAGCTCAATAAAAACATTCCAATCCTTTCTCACATATTATTGTTGGTGAACTTGATATTGAACATGTCTACATTACTAAAAAAATTTCATAATGAGCTGAGAACATTGATTCATCGTCAAATTTCTCAAACGGCGAGCAGGCTAAACTTAGCACGTAGGGATTTAAACGTAAATCGCTGGCAGTGACGGACAGTTGCGAAGATACAGGAATCTCTGAATTCCAAGCATGAGCAAATGGACAAAGCAGATAATATCATTAATGATATATCATTAACATCAACAATTGTATTTGATGTTGCGCACTTAGACACACTGAATCGGCGCTTAGATTATTTACAGTACTGTGTACCAAAATCATTCGATGCTACACTTTAGGCCTACTCATCCAGTTCAAGGCTGGTCATGCTAACTTTCTTTTGTTGATTGTGAGCAAGGAAAGTGTGGAGAGCATCAGACGAAAGCAAACACCTACGCAAAGAATGATTTTAACTAAAGCCGTTAAAAGAATATTTGCAAAATGATGATGTTCGCGCAAGCAACACAGCCAAAAATAATTTGTGTAGGTGACTAATCTGGAATAATTAAATTTTGCGACAGCATCCGCTTTTTGCTATTATATAGAAAAGTAGCAAAGATTCTTCATGTTAGTGGCTGATAAGCGACTGATTGCATCCTCTTAATTTTCAACAATGATGCTTCTTGCCAATAATAGTTATTTGAAAGCAGCATGAATGCAATTATGGAATCTATAAGTACAACAAGAACATCCTTCATGGGACTGAAATACGGTATTTAGAGCATGCTGCTCCGTAAAATCTAGCAGTTGAAAGCACTTTGAAAGTTGGTAGCTTATATGGAGGTCGTAACGCTGATGGCACTGTGCACCAAAATCATTCGTTTGATCTTGTAACCGATTTGTGCATTTCTTGTATGACAAGAGAAGAAATATCGGCAAATGTGCACAGATAATAATTTTGCCACTCATCAGCTTTCAGCTGCTCTTCTGTAAAGAAATCATTTTTATTGGGCAGTATTCGTATGCATAGAAAAGAAGTGCCAGAAATTCTCAGTCAGAGAGAGAGAGAGAGAGAGAGAGAGAGAGAGAGAGAGAGAGAGAGAGAGAGAGAGAGAGAGAAGAGAGAGAGAGAGAGAGAGAGAGAGAGAGAGAGAGAGAGAGAGAGAGAGAGAGAGAGAGAGAGAGAGAGAGAGAGAGAGAGAGAGAGAGAAGAGAGAGAGAGAGAGAGAGAGAGAGAGAGAGAGAGAGAGAGAGAGAGAGAGAGAGAGAGAGAGAGAGAGAGAGAGAGAGAGAGAGAGAGAGAGAGAGAGAGAGAGAGAGAGAGAGAGAGAGAAGAGAGAGAGAGAGAGAGAGAGAGAGAGAGAGAGAGAGAGAGAGAGAGAGAGAGAGAGAGAGAGAGAGAGAGAGAGAGAGAGAGAGAGAGAGAGAGAGAGAGAGAGAGAGAGAGAGAGAGAGAGAGAGAGAGAGAGAGAGAGAGAGAGAGAGAGAGAGAGAGAGAGAGAGAGAGAGAGAGAGAGAGAGAGAGAGAGAGAGAGAGAGAGAGAGAGAGAGAGAGAGAGAGAGAGAGAGAGAGAGAGAGAGAGAGAGAGAGAGAGAGAGAGAGAGAGAGAGAGAGAGAAGAGAGAGAGAGAGAGAGAGAGAGAGAGAGAGAGAGAGAGAGAGAGAGAGAGAGAGAGAGAGAAGAGAGAGAGAGAGAGAGAGAGAGAGAGAGAGAGAGAGAGAGAGAGAGAGAGAGAGAGAGAGAGAGAGAGAGAGAGAGAGAGAGAGAGAGAGAGAGAGAGAGAGAGGAGAGAGAGAGAGAGAGAGAGAGAGAGAGAGAGAGAGAGAGAGAGAGAGAGCTCTTCTTCGAGAACCAGTAAATTTTTGATCGCTGTAACCAAGTTGTGCTGGTGTCTTACCATGCAGAGAGTAACAAGCAAGTTATTCCTTTGAGCTCTCAGCATGCATCGTCCGATGTGGCGAATTATGAAATGGCGCGGACCATCTCTCATAATTGACAGCTATCGCTTGTAAGGTGCTGCTGACATGTTTGATGAAATGTCGTCGATGTCGAGTGCGATGATGTGCATACTATGAAGAAATTGGACATAAACTAACCGAAAAGCAATTCTTCTTTAAAAAAGTAATTCCTTTAGAAAGAAAAAGTAATATTTCTTTTCTCTTGATGAGAACCATGTCAAAAGTCGTCTTCAGCTGCCGAAAATTAAGAGAAGTGTTCGAAATGCTGCTATGGCCACCTAATTCGTAAAAGAAATTCAAGTGTCCACCATACACACGGAGGTGTCGATGGAAAAATGACCCGTTCAATCTGTTCTTTGATGTGTGCCCGCTTCATGATATTCTTCGGAAATCAACATTATGCATGGATGGTCTTTGGCTTTACATTCTTATTTTCAAGAAAAGTGGTGTTTCAAATGACCACCATTTTTTTCTGTTGTGCGTGTTTTTTTCTAGATGTGCGTATTATAAGTTTTAAATGAACATTTCAATCATTTATAGAAACATGTTCTTCACAATTAATGTACTCGAACTATGCCCTTGAGTTGCTAGTGAAGAAATGGGATGTCAACAAAATGCCGATACCGCATGGAGTTTCAGATGTCCTGGCAAGGACTAGTCATGCGCTAATACGTCAGTCAGGAATAGGCAACGTGTATTCCAATGAAAGTGTGTCATTTGCATTTCTTAAGGTCCCCGTTTTCGAAGGAAATGTAAATTCTCACCAGCCTACACTGGTGCAGAAGCCGTTAAAATAATAAGGCCGCTGTCAGACAAGAAAAGACGTCTTCCATCTTGATTCCCACTTGAACACCCTTGATTCCCCGACCGCACTCGCCTGATCCAGGAATCGATCCAAAGTCAGCGATGGAGACGAGAACCCTCTTCACTAGACCACTCTGACGGTACAAAAGGAATGCGGTTGAATGCTAAAGTCACCTCCAATTGATGCGCTTCGGGTTCGATTTGTTCAAGAAAGTTTCGGGTCATACTACATATGATTTTTATATAGAGATCGATGTCCGCCATTAGCATCACATTAGCCTCAAAGCAAAAATGTTAGTCAGCAAAACCAAACCTACATAATTAAAAGTTATAGAGTTTTTGCTAAAGAAAACCTAAAATTTAAGAGGCAAACTGAACCGAATATCTAAAAGGAATGACAACTGATAAATCAATAAAAGATATCAATACCCTTGATTCCCCGACCGCACTCACCTAACCCAGGAATCGAACCGTAGTTCGTGGTTGAGACGGTCCGCGAGTTGGGGAATCAAGGGTGTTGGCGTCTTATATCAACTCACTTCTTGTCATTCTGCTTTGTGCTCGTGCTTGATTAATTTGTAAATCTATGGGGAAAAGTGAAAGAGACTCGAAGGCCATGGGACCCTCTAACATGTGGCATTTTAACTTTGACATGCATATAATCGATGTGTGAAAGAAACATCGTATATAATACATGGGTTGATTATATCGCATGGATGGAATATCATAATTATCCAAGTGAAGATCTATTCCTATTTCAATTAGTAGAGGTTTAGTATTAGTATTGAGTATTTATATAACCTGCTCCTTGTTCAACATTGCGTATCAGGAAAAAGCGGCAATCAAGCTACAATAAAGTTCAAGTTGATATTCAATGTACTCTGGATATCACAGCTTTAACGTTTTTAGAGATTTGAAATAGTCAAGTAAATTGTTGGAATTTATTAATAATTGCTAATTACTGCAATATTTTTCTCCTACTATCCGTAGGTATCATCAGGCAGTCAGTGAATGATTTACAGAATAAAATTTGAAATTCACATCAAGAGATATATAAAAAAGATATACAAAATATACAACTATGGTAAGAGAAGGAGCTATGCGGCAGGTAGTAAAAGGTTACATAGTACCAATAGCATTTATATAAAATTTTATTTTTTTTCCTGTCAGGTCATTTACTATAAATGCTATTGGTACTATGTAACCCTTTACTACCTGCCGCATAGCTCCTTCTCTTCTCTTACCATTGTTGTATATTTTGTATATCTTTTTTATATATCTCTTGATGTGAATTTCAAATCTTATTCTGTAAATCATTCACTAACTGCCTGATGATACCTTCGGATAGTAGGAGAAAAATATTGCAGTAATTAGCAATTATTGATAAATTCTAACAATTTACTTGGCTGTTTTCAATCTCTAAAAATAAAATGAATAGCTGAGGAATATTCCCAATCACAGCTTTAACGCACAGGCGTCAACTGGTGAGTAGGATTATTTTCTTTTTAACGTCTTTCAGTTAGGCTTTCATTAGAGAGTCCACTTTATTTGAGCGTCCACCCCTGTCAGAGAGCCGAACTGATGCAGATAGTCGACCTTTATTTGAGAGTCGTCCTCTGGCAGAGTCGATGTTTTTTGAGAATCGACCTTTATTTGAGCGTCAGTCTGTGTCAGAGAGCTGAACTCAGGCAGATAGTCGACCTCTATCGGAGAGTCGAATTTAATTGAGAGTCAGCTTCTGGCAGAGAGGCGGCCTTCATGGGAGAGGGCTTCTATTCTGTTTAACTTCTTTCAGGTGAGCTTATATTAGAGAGTCGGCCTCTATTAGAGAGATGATGCAACTGACATAATTCTTTGCCAACTGACAACTGTGTAATTGGAATAATTTCTCCAGTGACATTGATTCGTGAAGAAACGAAGCATAAATTTGAACTCCACTGTTTATCTATAAGTTTTTAATCCATTTCATCATAGAATTTGCTGCCACAGAAATTACGCCTCACTCTCTCAAATAGAAAGCGATCTCATTTGAAGCTTTGTATCTGCGGTTTGAGTGATATCAAAGGTATCGACGTCAATAGCCATTATTTCAAGTTTCCTGCTTTGCCTCAATCACAATGAGTAGCGGAGGTAAATATTTATTCCGAGTTGAGTATGAAATTGAAATATTGACGTAACTGTGGAAAATATAATCACATGGGCAAACACCTGATCATACACAAAGGCTATGCGCTCTCTAAAATCCCATCCTGATTATAATTGCAAACTATGCACTATAGACTGTTAAATTTGATGAAACCGTGACTGGCTTAAAACAAAATCCATTGCGAGGGAAACTTTTTGGCTGCTGCAGACCGTCAGGATTTATTTTAGAGAAAATCAGAAAATTCTACTTCAAATCCAACAACAAAGATGATTGTACAGAACATGCTGCCAATTTCATAGAAATTTAGTTTTTAGCAAAAGGTTGTAAAGTGAATTCATTACAAGTTCTTCCATCATTATAGATGAATGGAATCATCTATGTTACTGACATCATATAGCTACTAAGTAGTTTGGAAATGTATTGTGCGTTCTAGAGGGTAAGTTTTCGGTCCATTGAGCTTTATCCATTTATCTATTTTAATATTCTTTGGTGTTTCCATTTTTATTTACTTAATATCCTATATTTTATTCAGTGGCAGTAAAATGTGGCTGAATATTAGCAGACCTACTGTAACAACATCTTTAGTTTAGATTCAAAAGGCAATCGCGTTGTTGAACTTGAGCTCATTTATCAAACTCGTCCGGTTAGTCAACGTCCAAAACGTCACATAAATGATTTCAATAGCTATGAATCAATCGATTCTACTGTACACGCATTATCAATCTCCTAGGAAATGGTTCTGTGTAAATTTCAGATCTGACAAATTGCAGCATCAGTAGGTAAAATTGTTCCAATACGTAGATAAGGGTTAAAACGATTACAATCACAATGCTTTAGGCTTGGTTTATATCACACAATTGATAGTCTGTAAAAAGCAGTATAAACCTCAAAGCTAGCCATAACTATAAACCGCATTCAGTTGAAATTTGACTGCGAACAATTTTAGAATCATGCGTGTGATGATTTTCAACGTTCTGTACCCAGGGTTGCAAAAATTAACTTAAATTGTTCAAAGCAATCAATCAGCTTTAAGTGCTGCAGGAGGCAATCCATTGATCGCAATCATTCTTCAATAGCCATTTGAATGTGCTAATTCTTGATGTTGGACTTTAGACTGTGATGTCTTGCTTAAACGCACTAGGCTACATACTCTATGTATGCAGTTTTACAAGTGGGATAATGGCTTGATATTGTCGAAGAATGGACAGGAGAAGACCAATTACCTGGAAGACAAGCAGCTATGTTCCTAATTGTACGCGAATATTGATTAATGTAATTGCAGATGACTGTTCATTTATCATAATTGCCGTGATAATCACATGTTAAAATAAATGGGTGAAAAGTCATTCATGTCTACACTGTAAATCGCTCACTACCAAGCACATGCGAAGTTTCGAAGGCAAAATATTTTTTATTGTTTCTTCGCAAAAACCAGAAATCACAATGGAAGTTTTTCGCATACGAAAGGAGTCAATATTTGCACAATACACAGCAGAGCTCTATGTCAGAATCTCGTAATTGTCAGCTTTAATTTGTATGTAAATTTGGTGTCAATTAAGCATAACTTTTGAATCAAGCGGATTGCAGCGCAGATAACAGAGCATGAAGTTGAGTTTTGAGAGCTGGCATAAAAGTATTGTAAGAAAGTGCTGCTTTGCTAGATGGAGACAGTAAATAGATGATGCAGATAATCAAGAATCCAAAACAGAAGAATCTAAAAAAATCACCATGAGGCGCAATATCTTCCCTACAATGGTGTCCAAAGACAAAAACATAACAAAAAAATTCAAGAAATATCTATGGATTGTGAAACACGGCCATTTTCGTACATTTTCTTTTGCAGAAAAGAAACTATTTATCAGAATGCCATGAAATTTGAAGCATGAGTTTAGAACATCAACCTCAATATATAAGTAATTGTTCAACGTGGTCATACTTAATCAATAAAATAGCACTAAGGTTCCGAACAGAAACCACGTCATAAAAAACCAACAGTTTTTGCAAGGCCTTTCACCTGCGTCTTACAGGCATCTTCAGGCAATTGTCTACAATTGCCTGAAGATGCCTGTAAGACGCAGGTGAAAGGCCTTGCAAAAACTGTTGGTTTTTTATGACGTGGTTTCTGTTCGGAAGCTTAGTGCTATTTTATTGACTCAATATATAAGTTGAAGTTAGTCACATGATTCAGCATTTGATGTCTGAGAGGCTCTACAAAATGAGTAGATTTCATGTTTTGACTTAATTTTGGCGATTTTACTCATTTTGTGGAGGCTTTCAGACATCAAATGCTGAATCATATGACTAACTTCAATTTCTATATTGAGGTTGATGTTCTAAACTCAATCATGTTTCAAATTTCATGGCAATATATAGTCCGGGAGCTAGCGTGAAGTTGTGCAGGGAACGAGCTAGTACATAAAACTTTCACATAGCATAGTACACCTCTATCCTACTGCAAAACTTCGCGTCTGCCGGATCAGATCATTTGCTTTTAAGAAATAGAAAGGATAACAAAATCCTATGTATTTCCAATGGTAAAATTGTGACATTTAAGGTGCTGACTCCATTTTTTCGAGTTTTTGCTCATAGAAGTTACACGAATTGGTATTTTGTTGAACTGGTTATTATAGAAATCATCTACAGATCATGATCTTTCAAATGAGTTATCATTCAGTGACAGAGGATGAAGTAAAGTGTACAAACAGACACTTTTCGTTGAAGTATATCAACAATTTTCCTGAAATTTCTATGTTAAAATGTGCAGTTACACCAACGAAAAGTGTCTGCTTGCACACTTTACTTCATCTTCTGTCACTGAATGATAACTCATTTGAAAGATCATGATCTGTAGATGATTTCTATAATAACCAGTTCAACAAAATACCAATTCGTGTAACTTCTATGAGCAAAAACTCGAAAAAATGGAGTCAGCACCTTAAATGTCACAATTTTACCATTGGAAATACATAGGATTTTGTTATCCTTTCTATTTCTTAAAAGCAAATGATCTGATCCGGCAGACGAGAAGTTTTGCAGTAGGATAGAGGTGTACTATGCTATGTGAAAGTTTTATGTACTACCTCGTTCCCTGCACAACTTCACGCTAGCTCCCGGACTAATAGTTTCTTTTCTGTAAAAGAAAATGTACGAAAATTGCCAAGTGTTTCACAATCCATAGATATTTTTTGAATTTCACCATTGGATTCCAATGGGAATCCTCTAAGTCTAACCTGACCTATAACCGAGAGCGACTGGCTGTGACACTAAAGAATTTGACTTTTGCATTCAGCGTTTCAAGATCTACAAATCCATGCTATCAAGTAAGCCCTTTGTGCGCGATTTTAGGAAGAAAGTTTCAGTAGCTCCCGCCCTATTAAGTATCCATCTAATTGGGCCCAGAACATTTGAAATTCATAGTTCGGCGATAGAAACTGGACATAACATAGAATTCAACAAACCTACAACTACATTTCATAGATATTTCATACATAAACCAGGGATGTCTATGAAGCATAGAAAGTGTTACAGTTTACGACAAATTTTTTATCATTTCTTCGTTGAGGCGTAACAATTTTGACACCTGACTTTTCACAGTCTTGTATCTCTCTTTTATCCCGTATCTTTCTTTGTTGCCTTTGTCTTTTTTCTGTCACGTTGTTTAACGTTGTTGAAATATAAAGTTCTATATGACTTAAATATATCTGTATAAAATTAGCAAATTTGCGACAGTGTACTTTCTCAACATGGACTCCTAGAGTTTCTCAACATCTTTGATCAAAATTCTGCAATCTATATTTTCATTTTCAAACCGGCCTACGCTAAATCCTACGGATTGAGAGTTGGAAATCCCTAACATTTTCTGTTTCATACCATAGTCTATGACCACAGACTATGCATAAACATATAAAAATCTGCAAGTAACAGAACATAGATGCCGAAATATCGTCAAATGATAAGTGTTGAAGGTAAGTTAGGCAAAAGACAACCAACATGGACGTCTATCATAGTTATTTAGAAGTCCATGCAACTAACTTAGCTATCAATTCAATTCGATCAACTACTTTAATTATCCGGTCTACGGAATCAATTGATTGCAACTATTCGATTACGGAAGACAATCAATTAATCGCAATTATTCGTGTTTCTCTGTAATTCTGTTTTATACAATCAAGCGAAACGCTTTACTCTTCAGACAGATGCACCATTCAATGAACTTTTGAAAGGATAGCGAGCTTGATGACAATCTGAGTAGGAGAGGGCATTGATGCTGAAATTCATATTATCTTCTTGAAAGTGATTCTGAAAAAACTGTCACTCAACGCTTCGTCCGTGTCTAAGACCTACATCAACACATCAATCTCTTCCAAATATAGAAATGAATATATTTGTACCGAAATCAATTTCCTCTCCAACACTTCAGAATTAGCTAGAAATCTTTTGTTTCAGCACAATGTTGATTCATATTGTACTCTTGAATGTCTAATTAATGATATCACGTGTCTGAGTTTCATTGAAAATGCCGGACAGACTTAAGCAAGTGAAATCACATTGTGGTGGTGAGTTAGGAGAAAGTGGAAGGACAATGGCAATGGGAGTTTGGTAATCAATGATCCCGCTTCATATGGATACTGTCTTGATGAGTTAAAGGAACGGCAAATTAACACGTTCGGCCATTTATTGCCTCCTAAAGTTTGAAACTGTTGTCCGATCGATAGAGAAATCTTCCTGTTTGAGGTGAATGCAGACAAGGTAATTGCGATGTTATTCACACTATTAAGCGAACACGATTGGCAAACATTGAACACGGCAATGCAAATTTATGAGCGAATTCAACAACAAGTGGATGCAAGCAGTCATGAAATCAATCACAGCAAGGAATTATAGAATTTTAACCTTTATTTTCGTCAAACACTGACAATTCGTCAAGATCACTGAGTTTGAAATTTCAAATGAAGTGATTCATGCAGATAAACTATCAGTTGCGATCAATCGCCCGTTATACGCATAGAGCATAGAGTAGGTATGGTAGGTAGAGTAGCAACTCAATATTAATTATATTAATTAATTTATATATATATTATTTATATTAATTAATATTAATTATATTAAACAGCTCGTCTCCTCTTCTGTTTGACTAGAAAGGAAGCATTGAAACATGCAGTGCCAATGAAATGACACAATCTGCTGACATGATACCATAGAAATCGAAGAATGAGCAGCCAGTTCAACATTAAACAATCCAAATTGTGCAAAGTTTCAGTGACAGTTATCAACCGGATCACACAGCAAAGAGACACAGACGATGTCAAGTTCTACAGAGAAGTTTGTGAACGCTTTTTTTCGCGCGCCTGCTAACTTTTTTGATAATGATTGGAGGGCCCAACATTATCGAGAAAACTTTTGTGCAACTATCTGAATTCTTCGAATCTAAGGGAGTCGTGGCGATCGGATCATTTCGAAGGAATTCACAACAATCCGCAAGCGATGCACAACTATTTTTCCTATCTCTGCAAGGTACTAAAAATTTCTTTTTCCCCACTTAGTAAGCTCCTGCATGTGCCATCGTTTTGAATCAGTCTGCACTTCTAGCAAAGTGATGCGATTAAACAATCTAATTCTAAGTATGGAAACTTTTGCAGTTTTGGAGAAAATACCACGGAATTGACTGATCGTGATAGCAGCACAGAAGGAATAATAGTATTTCACAAATCCTCCGTGTCATGACATCCTTGGGGAGGTGATGCTTCTTTAATTTGTCAATTTGGTGTGTTATTATCACTTTAATGCTCAGCCTCAATTTAATAAGAATATTTCCTTAACCGTGATCATATCACAAACTACCTGCCATTAAAAGAGCAAAATATAGTAATCAAAGACAAAGATCATGATCACTTTGAAAGATGAAAATGTATCCACATTGCTATTCAGATTCAAGAAATGAAACAAATTTAGTGAATCACAAAATTATGCCGCTGAGAATATGAATTAAAAACTTGAAATTTCAGTAAAGAAGCACAATAAGATATCTAATTTTCCATGAAGACTTGCATTATAATGTGGTCTATGAAATGTCCTTGATAATCAACTCAATTTTCGCTTAATGAGATGCTTGCGCTAGTAAATGTACATTCCTTTTGACATCTAATAAGTTACATACAACTTGTATCGATGTGCCAAATCGCCAATATATAAACAAAGAAATAATTTGCAAAATTCAACTTCTTAAAAAGTGATCAAATAATTATTTTAAATCACAGAAACGTGATCTCCGCAAAAAACTGAAGCTATTGATATAGAAAATTCACTGCATGCTGACATTCGTTTGAATCGACACTCAGCCTACTATATATACTTGCTCTACGATTATCATAATGCATTTACATGTATATCGGAAATCGATCTGAAAAGTTGTCGCACTAAATGATGCAAATAAAGGGCAAAATTGAGACATTTGAAAAAAATCATTAATTAGTTCAGACGGCTTTGTTCTAAGAGGAACACAGCGGAAATGTATCATGGGGAACAATCAGCAAAGCTTTGGACATAACCAAAATTGCGTATTCATCATTGCAACATTGAATACCTCAGTGATTATGGAGATAGATGAGACTTCGTCTAAAATTATGAATTATCCATACAAGTATATTTTCGAAGAATCGAAGGATGACCTCAGACAGGAACAATAAAATTATAGACTCCTTAGTGTATACTACGCTGCGCTTCGTTTTACAAAGGTTTTTCAGAAATAGCTCGTAATTACCCATAGTAGCTAGCCTATGACATGTAGAATGGCTGAGCAAGCTGAACGACTGCATTATAGAATGTTCTCAGTTTATCTATCTTGGCTGTGTCATTCAGTTCACAAGCATAAAAGATCTCAGTGTGTCATCACTTGACAAGTTTCGTGAGCGAAGATCTACGTAATATAGCAAATTCAATATAGCTTTGTGAATTGCAAGTTTCGCAAGCTAAATGTATTATTGAGCAAGTCTTAGTTCAGTTACAATATCATTTGAGTGTTCTTTTGTGCATGGGAAGAGTCCAGGAATTGATTAGATTTTATGCCTCAGCCAACAAAATTAACTACCACCTAATTTCACCACAATGCCCCTATTGAAGCAGAAATTTAGTGTTTAGTTAACCTAGTTGTCCAAACGATGGGAGATCATATTCATACTAAGAAAATCAAAAGGTAATTTCCATTTACACGTAGGTCACTATACAAACCAAGACTGTACTTCAGCGTCCTGCGCCTTCAAAGGTCGATAGAACTAGGTGGACAGTAAGATGTCTCAGTGTGAAGCTTTATGTAAAGAATGAGTGATATTATAAAGAGATGTACTGATAAAGAGGGCGGATAGTGCCTTCCCACCTGCAGACTCAAATGGTCGCAACATACTAATCTTTTTGACTATCCAAGGGCTACTTTAGACTCAAACTTGACGGGATCTGTGGGGGAGGACCTTGAATCTTGCGAGGACACTATCAACCAATGGAAGACGCCCTGCCTTCGGTGCCGTTGTCATCACAACGCATGTCCACGACGTAGCATTGTTTTCAATTTGCAGGTCCGTTCTAGTCCTTTATTATATTGGATTTCTAGTGTCGGATTTCTATGCCTAGCAACAGCTGTTTGCTGCAAGAAACTGCATGCACCAATACCAATACGATCAAGCAACGAACTGATCAAACAAACTCTATTCACTCAAATCAGGGATGTAGGGTGTGCGCTATTTTGCATTACAATTGTTGATGAATGCGACGCATTGAAAATGTTTTGTCACCTCATCATAAAATGATGACAAAGTTGTAGTGAAAGTGTCATTTTTTGTTCAACTCTGAGGATAATTTCGACAATCTGCTCCATTAGAATGAATTTTTTATCAGAATTGACATTCTTTTATCAAATTTCCGTTATCAATCACTTGATCATCGAAGTTGTTTGAGAATCTCAATGTAGAGGAAATTCCTATGTTTCTGTAGCATTTTGTCCAGTATTAACTTCGTAACTAAGTTTAGAATTTCTTTCCTCTCAATCATTAACATTCTTTATTCTTTTCTCTCCGTCGATCATGTAGACGACTGTTCAAACGTAATCAGTTCATAACGGTAACGAATTTAAGCTGAGTTAGTCACATTTCGGCTGAATATGATGACCCTCAACTTCTGAGCAAGAAATGAGAATTTTTCTCGGAAATTTTCTGCTGAAAAGTTTGACAGGGATGAGAATGATATTGCTTAATTCAGTTTTCTGTTGACCGAATCATTAATTCTTCTCCTTTCAGTCTTGTTTGAATGATGAAGGGAAGGGTTAAAAATGCAAGCAAATGTCCAAGCTAGGAAATACTGAAATGCAGGCTTCTGGACAACAAAAGTCTGTTGCACTATATTGAACATCTAAAGAGGATGACTACTATCTATAGTCAATAAAAGACACCAACACCCGCGATTCCTCGACTACACTCGTCTGACAGGGGAATCGAACCGAAGTCCAGGGTGGATAAGAGCTCGCACCTCCTTCACTAGACCACGCTGACGCTACAGAAGGAATTCGAGTGAAGGCAGTAGTCATCTTTAAGTGATATTGACAGCTTATTGTCCTATTATTATTGACAGAGCGAATCAAGCTGCGAAGCATTCAACAAATCCTTCCTCGATGAAAAAAATGACTGAAAGTGTTTGTCAACCACACCTTGAAATGGCCAAAATGGAAATATTGACATACGAAGGCTGACATCGCTATGTGGCCGGATATCATTATCCTGATAAAGAGCAGTGTGGTGTTGATCCTCAAAAGATCGAGCTACGACTTGAGGCGTTTGGATCGAAGGATATCGATGATATCGAATGATATCGGGCCACATAGCGATGTCAGCGTGACTGGCTGATGTTCTGCTGATATTCCCTCATCGAACAGCCCCGCGCACAGGTGGGGTTTCAGGTAATTGATAACAATTTTTGAAGAATGGCACCACACAGGGTCTATCAGATCTACAGTATCATATTTCTTCGAATAGTAAAAATTGTCATTTTTGGTTGCGGCCATTTCTTGAGGGCGGTTACTATTAGAAGAATTCTACAAATAACGCCATTTCTGCAATTTTCCACGTCTGTGCATACGTTATTTTTGATGTGATGATGTTGACGATGCAACACTTGGGCTATTACAAACTCATTAACGCAACTTAGCAAAGTTGAAAACTATATGGAAAAATTATGGATTCGAATCGTATGATATAAAAGCTTTGACCACACCTGAGTGGTCAGTTTACAGTCCAGCCGGGTACAAAGTTCCCAATTTGATGAGTTTGAGAAGGTAAGGAAGAAATTTCCAAAATCCCCTTAGACATGTTTCGTCAATCGATGACCAATTTTATTAAGAGAGCTTGTGAATATCTCAAAGTCAATGGTAATATGTGTGGACATTGTAACTGAAAACTTTCTTTGGTAATAAGTATAGTTGATGAAAGACAGTTATTCATAGTTTATGATTGTTTTTCCTCAACCCTTTCACTTTTGAATTATTTTGAAAAATTGAAGTTTTTTTGAAGCTAGCTAATTTTCTACTGATTTTAAGCTAGCGAGCATTCTAAGCATCGTACAAGGTTGGGAGTGGTGCCATTAGAATCGCATTGATCTCCTTATTTATTGGTGATGAATTTTTGCCGCTAAGTGATTTTTTGCTGCGCAATGTTGTCCTATAAGATGGGGTCGAAATGTCCTCAAAAGCACACAATGTGCATGAAAGGGTTATTGAATAAGGGTGAGAATTTTTTGCTCATCTGTCAGTTTCAAATAGTCGCACATGTCCACAGAAGTAATTTCATGTCGATTGAAGAAGAAGAAATAATTATTGACTATTAAGCATAATGTGAAAATCGGCAAGGACTTTAACTGCACACGGTTTTTCTATATATCTAGGTAAAGCTTTATTTTCTCACTAGGAGAGGCATGCAATCACAAATATGCAGTTACAGTTACTCAGAGTGTACAAAAATCATAAAAACGCATTACAATTGCGAACTGAATAAACAAAAGCAGTTAACACAAAATAAAAGAACACTCAAAGTTAACCAAGTCCAAGATACCATACTATAGGTAACAAAAGAGGCAACGCCGATAAAGGAAAGGACATGGATAACAACCGAGAGATTAACTCACGTGTGGCTCAGCCAACCCCACACCAAACAGTGGTGGACACCGCCCCAAAATGAGGAGGGAGGCTTAGTAGACAGATGGGACGACTATCTACTCTCGAGGTGTCACGCAAACAAGGTGATAGAGACCATGTTGAAAATTAGGCTTAACATTATAAATTATATCTATCTATCTATCTATAATTCCAATAAAAAGCCAAAAGAAAAACAATCTTGACTGCAGGTACCCTGACTAGTTACGTCCCTTCTTGGGACTTCTCAAAGGGTTAATGATATATTTTTGAAATCAAAATAATAGCATCATTAAGCTATTACACGCACATAGACATAAAAATTGATGACATAAGATATATAGTATAAGTTAATGGCCATAGCTAGGCCCACGATAGTCATAGAAATAATCATGAAATAATCATAGAAATAGTCATAGATAATTATTTCTATGACTATCGTGGGCCTAGCTATGGCCATTAACTTATACTATATATCTTATGTCATCAATTTTTATGTCTATGTGCGTGTAATAGCTTAATGATGCTATTATTTTGATTTCAAAAATATATCATTAACCCTTTGAGAAGTCCCAAGAAGGGACGTAACTAGTCAGGGTACCTGCAGTCAAGATTGTTTTTCTTTTGGCTTTTTATTGGAATTATTTTTGACCATTTTTGGATAACCTCTTTTTACATTATCTATCTATCTATATACACGTATATATATGGGTCGGCGTGGGGATATCTGATAGATATCCATTTATCTATCCATCTATCTAGCTATCTATCTATCTATCTATCTATCTATCTATCTATCTATCTTTCTATCTATCTATCTATCTATCTATCTATATACATATATTTTTTTATTAAATTTCATCAAACGAAGTTGGTTGATGTGAAGTGCTCATCCACATCTTGTGAAAGTGTTGCCTCCTGTAAAGAAAATCCGATAGATGCTTCTAAATCTTTAATTGTTTTAGGAGATTCGAACTTGAGCGGACTTGAGGTTGTCGATTGCTCTGTTTTTTCGACCAATAGGGGTCGTCTCAGTTTCTTTAAGCAATCTTTACAATCCATCAGGAACGCTCATTCGAATGTCACACATTTCACTATCTGTCTATCTATGTTGGATGGAAAGAATAAACCATTGACTAGTTTTACTGTCTTCCGAGCGGTAATTTACAATGCTAAAAGAATTTTTCCAAACGCTCAGCTGTCGGTGTTGCTCAATAGCATTCCACTCAATGCCGATGAAGTTTCTAGAAAAAACATTCAAGAGCTTCATGAACTGATTTCTAGTAGAATGCCTACTGGTTGTGTTTTAGTTCCAACTCCAGATAATTTTGAAGTTAAGGATGGAGTTTGGGATTCGTCTGAAAGAGAAGCTATTTTTGGTGCTTTAAAGCATTTTTTGTACGAAGTGTAGCTAGTTGTTTGAACAGCTTAAGTTTTAATGATCGTTTTGACGATAATTATAATTATTTTTGTACTGATCGTAATTTTGCTACGAACGAAGCTACTGCTACTTTATTACGTAATACTGGTAGATTTGTACCTGTTCCGGTTGGTCGTTGTTGCCATAAGGAGATTTTGGCAGGCGTGAATGATTTTATTCGTAAATATCAATGGCGTTTTGTCAAGTTTGAATTAAGCAATTCTTGTCGTTTTAAATTTACGAGCGGACGTTTTCCACCTAAGGAGCTAATTCCTGAGTATGTGGTCTTAAAGTGTAATGAGATCAGGAGAGCCGTTACTTTTTTATTAAGAAACTGTTCTGCTTGTTTTCCGAAGGATAATTTATCCGATGGTGTCAGAGCTGAGCTTAGTCGATTAAGGTCAGACCCATCTATTGTTGTAACAACTGTCGATAAAGGCAGTGGCTGGGCCATTTTGCCATCAAATCAGTATGAGGCTGAAGGTTTTAGACAGTTAAGTGATGAACGTTTTTATGCTCCTATCAATGAAAATGTTGATGTTCATACCCGTCGGCGTCTTGTAACCTTGTTATCATCTATTTATCAGAAGGGTTTCCTCTCTAGACGTGAGTTGTTAGCTCTGAAACCTGCAGATTTTAGTAAGCCTCGAAAATTTTACATGTTACCAAAAGTACATAAAGAGAGTTGGTTTTTTCCTTCGATGCCACCTGGGAGACCCATTGTCTCCGATTGCATCAGTGTTTCGAGGACTTGTGCTACACTGCTTGAATATTTTCTGGCCCCGATCGCTCACAGTGGTCGTGCTTATGTCCGTGATTCTCTTCATGTGATTTCCCTGATTCGTGACATTAAAGTTAAAGACTCTGCACTTTTTGTGACGCTGGACATTGCTTCTTTGTACACCAATATACCTACCGATGATGGTATTGAAGCTGTTAGTAAGGCTTTTTTGGCTTTTCCGGACCCGAAAAGGCCGGATCTAACTTTGTTAACTATGCTTCGCATCATTTTAACAAGCAACACATTTTCTTTTCGTAACGAATTGTTTGTGCAAGTTCAAGGTACGGCGATGGGCTGCGCGTTCGGTCCATCATACGCTAACATTTTTCTGACTTATTGGGAAGAGAGAGTTTTTGAATTCAATGTTCCTCCATCAAACTGGATAAGGTATATTGACGATGTATTTTTTGTCTGGAAAAATGATGTAAATACTTTGTATAATTTTTGTAAATATGTAAATAGTATATTTCCAAGTATTAAAGTTGAAATGTGTTTCAACAAAGACAGTATTAGATTTTTAGATCTTGAACTGTACAAATGTAATAACTGTATATTGTATAGAATCGGTTTTAAAGCTTCGAATACTCATGCGATTTTGTCGCCTTTGTCGTATCATCCAAAGTATGTATTCCGCTCAATTCTTTTTGGACAAGTTTATCGTTGGTCCACTCATAGTTCTTTGTATAATGATTTTAAGCACACCAAGCATGTTGTACAGACTTGTTGGAAAAAACAAGGCTACACTAGAAGTGCAATCAGAGACGCAGTTCGTCGTGTTTTTGCTCTGACAGGACAATCTCCTGAGAATTGGAGTACAGGATTTTTTCCATGTTCCTGCTATGTATGCTCCTTTGGCACTTTTGCTACTTCAGTTATAAATAATTTTAATAATAACCCTTTTGCCATTGTACATAGACTTACCTGCTCATCTGTAAATGTAATTTATTTCATTTTGTGTACAAATTGTAAAGTTGGCTATGTTGGTCAAACGTCAAGAACTCTGAAGAGACGTATTTCGGAGCACATTTGTAATATAAAGTCACTGTATAGTTCATCTGTGTCAAAACATTTTAATACTTCTTGTACATTGTCCGATTTTACTTTTACTGCCTTGGAGCACTGTCCTGACGAGTCTCGGCGTTTGCTGAAAGAGAACAAGTGGATCAAGAGGCTTCAAACGTTGCACCCACAAGGTTTGAACCTTGAACTGAACAAGTCCTCTAACTTGCATCTTGTCGTGCCATATAGCGATTGTAGTCAGCGTGTTATTCAACTTTGTAAACGTGAACTCCAGAATGACGTAAGAACTTTGTCTTCTTTTACTATGCATAGAAATTTAAGCAGTCTATTGTCTGTCAATCGATGACATCTATTCTGTTTTGTGTTTGACGATGTACGTGATCGCATTTTTCACTTCTTGTTCTGATCTCTGTCGAGTAAGACGTTTGGAATTGATAAAGATCCAAGATCGAAACCGGTCTTCCAATCAATAATCTCGTTTTTGCACTTCTCATACTATCGGCAGTCATTGGGTCGGCGTGGGGATCTCTGATAGATATCCATTTATCTATCCATCTATCTAGCTGTCTTGATCTAGGACCCGACCGCAATGACTCGTGTATTTTATGGGAAGTCCTTTCAAAGCCAATCTCAGTCTCATCTGCCTGCTGAGAGACATCATCAGAGAGAACAGAAGTCATCATGGAACCACCGCCACTGGAACTCTCATCGACCTTGGAGTTCTTATACGAGAAGGAACTATGCTCCTCGTCGTGGTGACTATTATCGTTCCCAGTCGAGTACCCGATCTACTACTCATAAAATTCCGTCAGAGTACTTTCCAGTAACAAAGCAGCACTTCGTAATCATTAAGTGCATACATCACGCAAGTATGTTGAATTCTAGTTTTCCTCCATCATTGACGCGGAAGAAGGACATGTTGATTCATAGTGTGAATCCAGCATTCAAGAATGACTTTTTTACTGCGCAAATTGAATCCATTACAAATGAATGGTGCTCAGCGGTTCATTCTGCGATGCAAGGACACTACTCTTCTCTGTTAGGGGAAGCGTTGGAGATGATTTCCTCGACACCTATTCCCTCGAACCTCCTGGAACGCTCAATTCAGATGGTGGTGAAGTGGTGTCGGTCTCAATTGGGTAAGAAGCTGTCCGATTCGGTTCTTGACGAAGCCTTATCGATGATAACCTCCAACCAGAAGCTGCTGGCTGATGACCCAGTTGAGTCGGACGTGTATGTGGATCATCTGGAGCCGATTGCGGTGGAAAATCGACGGAGCTTTTCTTCTATTCAAAGACCTTTGCTGGAGCTCTACGACAAAGGAGTTCAAACGATTCCTCAACCAAGCAGTCCAGCTCATCATGAAGTATCTTCTCCTACCAATAATCGAGGTAATGACGATTCTTCTCGTGCTTGGCCTTCGGTGGATTTGGACTCCTCTGACTCAGAGTATCCTGCGATTCAACCTTCTCAATCCCTGACCAGTTCCTCCTCTGCTGCGGTCGAATCTGCAGCCTCACACGGCTCATCAAGTGTCTGCTGTTCTGTTTCTGTGGACAGTAGTGCAGTGTCATCTAATCCAAACCTGAAGAAATTTCATCAAACGAAGTTGGTTGATGTGAAGTGCTCATCCACATCTTGTGAAAGTGTTGCCTCCTGTAAAGAAAATCCGATAGATGCTTCTAAATCTTTAATTGTTTTAGGAGATTCGAACTTGAGTGGACTTGAGGTTGTCGATTGCTCTGTTTTTTTCGACCAATAGGGGTCGTCTCAGTTTCTTTAAGCAATCTTTACAATCCATCAGGAACGCTCATTCGAATGTCACACATTTCACTATCTGTCTATCTATGTTGGATGGAAAGAATAAACCATTGACTAGTTTTACTGTCTTCCGAGCGGTAATTTACAATGCTAAAAGAATTTTTCCAAACGCTCAGCTGTCGGTGTTGCTCAATAGCATTCCACTCAATGCCGATGAAGTTTCTAGAAAAAACATTCAAGAGCTTCATGAACTGATTTCTAGTAGAATGCCTACTGGTTGTGTTTTAGTTCCAACTCCAGATAATTTTGAAGTTAAGGATGGAGTTTGGGATTCGTCTGAAAGAGAAGCTATTTTTGGTGCTTTAAAGCATTTTTTGTACGAAGTGTAGCTAGTTGTTTGAACAGCTTAAGTTTTAATGATCGTTTTGACGATAATTATAATTATTTTTGTACTGATCGTAATTTTGCTACGAACGAAGCTACTGCTACTTTATTACGTAATACTGGTAGATTTGTACCTGTTCCGGTTGGTCGTTGTTGCCATAAGGAGATTTTGGCAGGCGTGAATGATTTTATTCGTAAATATCAATGGCGTTTTGTCAAGTTTGAATTAAGCAATTCTTGTCGTTTTAAATTTACGAGCGGACGTTTTCCACCTAAGGAGCTAATTCCTGAGTATGTGGTCTTAAAGTGTAATGAGATCAGGAGAGCCGTTACTTTTTTATTAAGAAACTGTTCTGCTTGTTTTCCGAAGGATAATTTATCCGATGGTGTCAGAGCTGAGCTTAGTCGATTAAGGTCAGACCCATCTATTGTTGTAACAACTGTCGATAAAGGCAGTGGCTGGGCCATTTTGCCATCAAATCAGTATGAGGCTGAAGGTTTTAGACAGTTAAGTGATGAACGTTTTTATGCTCCTATCAATGAAAATGTTGATGTTCATACCCGTCGGCGTCTTGTAACCTTGTTATCATCTATTTATCAGACGGGTTTCCTCTCTAGACGTGAGTTGTTAGCTCTGAAACCTGCAGATTTTAGTAAGCCTCGAAAATTTTACATGTTACCAAAAGTACATAAAGAGAGTTGGTTTTTTTTCCTTCGATGCCACCTGGGAGACCCATTGTCTCCGATTGCATCAGTGTTTTCGAGGACTTGTGCTACACTGCTTGAATATTTTCTGGCCCCGATCGCTCACAGTGGTCGTGCTTATGTCCGTGATTCTCTTCATGTGATTTCCCTGATTCGTGACATTAAAGTTAAAGACTCTGCACTTTTTGTGACGCTGGACATTGCTTCTTTGTACACCAATATACCTACCGATGATGGTATTGAAGCTGTTAGTAAGGCTTTTTTGGCTTTTCCGGACCCGAAAAGGCCGGATCTAACTTTGTTAACTATGCTTCGCATCATTTTAACAAGCAACACATTTTCTTTTCGTAACGAATTGTTTGTGCAAGTTCAAGGTACGGCGATGGGCTGCGCGTTCGGTCCATCATACGCTAACATTTTTCTGACTTATTGGGAAGAGAGAGTTTTTGAATTCAATGTTCCTCCATCAAACTGGATAAGGTATATTGACGATGTATTTTTTGTCTGGAAAAATGATGTAAATACTTTGTATAATTTTGTAAATATGTAAATAGTATATTTCCAAGTATTAAAGTTGAAATGTGTTTCAACAAAGACAGTATTAGATTTTTAGATCTTGAACTGTACAAATGTAATAACTGTATATTGTATAGAATCGGTTTTAAAGCTTCGAATACTCATGCGATTTTGTCACCTTTGTCGTATCATCCAAAGTATGTATTCCGCTCAATTCTTTTTGGACAAGTTTATCGTTGGTCCACTCATAGTTCTTTGTATAGTGATTTTAATCACACCAAGCATGTTGTACAGACTTGTTGGAAAAAACAAGGCTACACTAGAAGTGCAATCAGAGACGCAGTTCGTCGTGTTTTTGCTCTGACAGGACAATCTCCTGAGAATTGGAGTACAGGATTTTTTCCATGTTCCTGCTATGTATGCTCCTTTGGCACTTTTGCTACTTCAGTTATAAATAATTTTAATAATAACCCTTTTGCCATTGTACATAGACTTACCTGCTCATCTGTAAATGTAATTTATTTCATTTTGTGTACAAATTGTAAAGTTGGCTATGTTGGTCAAACGTCAAGAACTCTGAAGAGACGTATTTCGGAGCACATTTGTAATATAAAGTTACTGTATAGTTCATCTGTGTCAAAACATTTTAATACTTCTTGTACATTGTCCGATTTTACTTTTACTGCCTTGGAGCACTGTCCTGACGAGTCTCGGCGTTTGCTGAAAGAGAACAAGTGGATCAAGAGGCTTCAAACGTTGCACCCACAAGGTTTGAACCTTGAACTGAACAAGTCCTCTAACTTGCATCTTGTCGTGCCATATAGCGATTGTAGTCAGCGTGTCATTCAACTTTGTAAACGTGAACTCCAGAATGACGTAAGAACTTTGTCTTCTTTTACTATGCATAGAAATTTAAGCAGTCTATTGTCTGTCAATCGATGACATCTATTCTGTTTTGTGTTTGACGATGTACGTGATCGCATTTTTCACTTCTTGTTCTGATCTCTGTCGAGTAAGACGTTTGGAATTGATAAAGATCCAAGATCGAAACCGGTCTTCCAATCAATAATCTCGTTTTTGCACTTCTCATACTATCGGCAGTCATTGGGTCGGCGTGGGGATCTCTGATAGATATCCATTTATCTATCCATCTATCTAGCTATCTATCTATCTATCTATCTATCTATCTATCTATCTATCTATCTATCTATCTATCTATCTATCTATCTATCTATCTATCTATCTATCTATCTATCTATCTATATATATATGGATCTAGTCGTTTTCGTCGACACGTTCATTTCGTCGACAACCATTTTTGAGGAAAACGTTCATATCGTCGACAGGTTCATATCGTCGACAGATTCATTTCGTCGACAATTGCAGCAGTGTACGATAATTTCAGAAATCTCTCAATTATTTTTTATATTGGACTTCTATGCGGAGCTCTATCACTCTTGATAGCTATATAGTCCATAGAAGTAGATTATAGTAGACTTTCTATGGTTTTGTTATTTTCTAAGATATAGAAATATCATTTTATGGAAGACTATGCATCTTCATTTTTCACATCTATGGTTTCTACTCAATCGCTTTGATATCATAACGTTGCATCGTAGTTCATTTGCATTATAGCTTAATCACAGTCCATTTCCATGGACAGGCGCAGTTTGATTTAGAATTCAAACTTGAATTCGCATTGCTAGTATCTATTTCGGTGGCTGTCATTGCAATAGGAACCTCGTCGCAATGAACTTCCAATTCACAAAAACAACGAAAGATAAGTCACTACTAATTTTTGAATAATTTAGTTATATAGTTGATAGAACAAGAAACGATAAAACGTATTGGAAATGCTCAGATGCCACTGAGAGAAAGTGTAAGGCAAGAATAACAATGAATAACGTCACATCACAGCTAATTACAGTACCAACATCAAATGTGCATCTACATGATAAACCAAATGTTGAGGGAATAAAACTGATGAATGACATCAAACAAATGACAACTGAGCAGAGGTTTGCTAAACCATGTCAGATCGTGCACAGAGTATACGGCAAAAGAAAGACCGAAGAAGTTTTACCATCAACCACAACTGCTTTGCAAACTTCACGCAGAGAGCGGCGAAAGCACAAGCTCGTCGAGCCAGACACGTTGGACTTAATGACAGTTGCAGAAGAAAAGTTCTGTTTAGTTGATACTAAAGATGACGAAAGACTTATCATTCTGGGGACAGAAATGAACTTAAAGCGGTTGATGGGTTGCAAAAAAATGGAGTATGGATGCAACGTATGAAATCGTTCCATATCTCTTCTATCAACTCGTGACTGTGTTGGGAAAGAGATATTTATGTGTTGATGTCAGGTAAATCTGAGAACGATTACAAGAAATTATGGTCGAATATTTTAGATCAAACTTGTCAATTAGGAATACCTACCACAGAAAATGTATGGTTGCATGTCGACTTTGAGCTGGCATCAGTCAATGCGTTTTTGTCCTATTTTCCTGATGGAAGAGTCAAATTCTGCTTATTCCATTTAGCTCAAGCCGTTGACAGGAAAGTAAAAAAGTTCGGCCTGTACAAAAGATACAAAGATGACATTTCCTTCAAAGACAGTGTCAAAATGATGGTAGCCATTTCTTTCCTAAAAGAAAGTGACATAGTTGATGCCTTCAAAGAAATCAGCAACCTTGTAAATGAGCAAAAACTAACTGATTATTTTGACAAAACTTTTGTGCGTGGGCAGCTTATACGTTTTAGCGGCTCAAAAGAAGTTCGGAGGAATCCAAAGTTTAAGATTGACCAATGGAATGTGTTTGAGTGTCTACGAGAAGGTTTGGATCGCACGAACAATGCTATCGAAAGTCACCATCACATAATCAGCATAATCGGGGGACGTAGTCATGTAGGCTTATATGAATTGGCAAACTTACTTTCTTCGAATCAAACAAAAATGGAGCATGCTATTAAAACTTTTATGAAGCAAGGAGCAATTCCGGCAAAAAGTCAAGAAAGCGACACGAACATGAAAAAGCATTATTGAACCTCCACAAACTATATTCAGATGGAGAAATGCCCGTGATGGATTAGTTGCAAGCAGTGTCAATGAATATTGTGATGGCATGAACTTCTTTTACAGTTTTTTATATTTGCTTTGATGCGTACAATTTATAATTTCGAAGTTTAAAGAATATTTCTGAAAGAACATTAACATGTTTAGTAAGAAACTGAATTTTCATGAATATTGAGAATAAAATATTCAAAGTTGTCTCACATAGTTGCATTTTTCTTTCAGACAAATGAAAACTAAATACAAACATCTAAAGATTTCGATGATATCAATATAATTCACACTAAATCATTTATTGATAAATTCATTACGAGAGTTCGAATAAGACAAGTAAAACAGTAATTTACATAATTTGAATAATTAAACTTAATCTAGCTAAAATAATAGTCATGAAGAAAACATCAAAATTATCATCAATGATTTGCAAAAAATTTCGAAGTTTGAAGAATTTTCGTGATATTTGCATGTAATATAGAAGATTAATTAAGAAATGTGCTAGTTATATCTAATTTATCCATTAATGTAATATAAAAGATTAATAAAGAAATGCGCAAGTTATATCTAATTTATCCATTAATGTAATATAGAAGATTAATAAAGAAATGCGCAAGTTATATCTAATTTATCCATTAATGTAATATAGAAGATTAATAAACAAATGTACAAGTTAAATCTAATTTATCCATTAACTATAAATTATATGAAAGCATAGAAATGTCTATGAAATGAACTTGTCGACGAAATGAACTTGTCGACGAAATGAACGTGTCGACGAAATGAACGTTCATAGTGTCGACGATATGAACCTGTCGACGAAAAGTACGACTCCCATATATATATATATATATATATATATACGAGTATGTGTATATTGTTACTAATTGGAAAGTCTCACTAATCTGATCATAATTTAACACTATCTAATGCATGCCACACATATGTGCTACAAATCTGCATGTAGGCCTATGTATTCAACTACATGCATCTTGGTCGCTATCTGTGTGGATTAGGTTCACCATTCCATGGTTTTTTGAAGGTGAGTGATAAAAATCCCTTCATATTTTCCATAGATATCTCGAGCCAAAGCCCCCGACTTTGCAAAGCTGTCGGGATTATTTGCCATAAACCATGAAAAGAATGTGAAATACACGTTTATCACGATGTGTCGTAATATGCTATTTTTTCATATATCGCAGTAATGCTTCGATATAAATTTCCTCAACTTGTTCAATCTATAGACATCTTTATCCCTGATGCTATAATCAATGTCGTGGATAGCAATTTTTGATAGCTAATCAAGAAGTCCCAGTAATATATCCCATAGAGATTATATTGACGAGATAGAATGGTAGAACTGCGTTTGAAAACGTTTTGACTCTTCAAGGAATTTTGCAACTTCTGTCCATCAAGATTCTTTTGAGTATTGAAAAGATCGTGTCTCTGCTACTGCAATTTCTTAGCATATAAATAACTGATTTGCTCCAATCACTTGATGTTATTTTTGTTGACTAATGGAGCTTTTATCTCACAGATTAGTTAATGGATACACTTTAAAGATTTCATTATTTCTAGGAATGCTTTCTGATAACAGCATGTCAGACAAAAACAGAATATCAACTAGCATCCATTAGTATAGATGATAATTGAAGTGCTTCTTTGATTTATTATAGATGCACCAAATCCATTAATATCAGATTTGATAATCAGCGACCTTGAATGATTGTCTGCGTATTTTTATATTAAGGGGCATCCGCCTGTACTTTATAAATGACGAGTTTCAGTGAGAAATACTCAATTTCAACATAGTCAATTAGGAAAATATTGAGACTTGTCGCCTTTCAAGACTTGCGAGTTAGCTGGGATGTGATGGATTGAGGAGAATAGAGGTAGAAAATTAATTAACTAATTGTTTCGCCCTTTTGTGTGGTGAGATAATCCTACAGCGCAATTAACGGTGTTCTGAATTGCTTAATTGAGTAGTCATTGATGTGTACTGCATATTAACACAATCATTTTCACGGAATGTGGTTGTCAGATCTGTGATTGATTCAACACTTCGTCCGGTGTGCTTCAATGAAATACCTTTGTTCCATTTATAAAATCTTAACAGATGTAGCCACCACGTGACATGCTTCGGCCTGTTGGGCCTCATCAGTCGTGGGTAGGTTCGAACCAGTGACGTTGGAGTTAGAGCGTCGTGCAAGCATTCCCTCTAACCACAAGGCCACTGGACTATCTGTTGAGAGCGTGAATTAGGCAGGTTGCTTGAAGAGCAGGCACGTGGAGGGCGGATTGGAATCTGCAGACACATAATGCCTGATCCGATGTTGAGGCGCTTCATGCACGCTCTACTCATTACATGTTAAGACAGGTAACCTGGTGGTGGTGGTAAATCGTGGCTACATCTGTCGAGATTTGACAAATTTATCAATTGCATGGCTACTCGTTAATAAGCTTTGTACCAAAATAATAATTTTGTCGCTGTCAAATACGGAACATAGTGATGCTGATGTAAACACCGCAATTTCAAAGTAAAAATTTGTAAACTGTATGTACTACATTCTAGTATGTACATTTATGAGTGTAATTTAGTTGCCCTCAATAATTTATCCCATAATTTTGGAGGTATTTAGAGGGAGTGTGAAACGGATTTCACACAATTTATTAGGAGAAAGTAGAAGGGCGAAACATGTTCAATTTGCTGTATTGTACCTGTGTAAATCCGACTTTCCGTTTTGCTTAAGTCACTGAGACTGTTTGTTTGAGACTCAAAAGCTGTTTGTTGATGGTAATTTCTGCTACTGGGTCAGGAACCGATCTAAGTCATTAGTTCTTAACTTAGTGAGAAGAATCTGCCACAGTTGCAAATTGTTGCCGCAAGTCGATATGTTAAAAGATCTTAAATCAAAATGTCATTACATTTGTCTTCATAAAGTACACTGACAAGCTACCGCTAACTAACAATTGTCAAACAGTGGAGGCTGCCATCGTTTACGTACAGTTGTCACGCTAGCATTGTTTTCAATGTTCATGTCCGCTCTTGTCTTCGTCGAGCACCGAAAAGGAAGTCGGCGAGAAGGATAAAAGTACCACAACGCTCCTGGAAATCATGACCGACCAAGTCACCACAGAAGAGACGTTGAAACTTCATTGCAATTATTCACGGTATTTTCTTGGGATCAGATAATAAAAAGCAAAGTTATCGCACTGTGACTTTCCGAGCAATGAGGTTTTAACTCATGTCAACAACAAAGTTACATTGAACTTATGGAATTGGTGTAAAATAACTTTAGCTTCTCATGTGTCGCATAACTTGATGAGCACAGCAAAACAGGGATGTTCGGGTCTAAGCATATTTCTACTATCGTAAGGCTACAGCGAATGTATACATATAAGAATTGGAATGCCTTTTTGAGGTTACACACAAAAGAAATATGTCTTAGAGACTTCGAAGATCTCTCAGACTGAATCTGTGACATTTCTTTATTTGCAATTGCATTTTCAGACTTCAGATTCGGACAAAAGTGAATCGCATTGCCGTGACCTTCACATAATATCATCGTCTACCGCATGGCGGAATTTTACTTTCCGATCAAACTTGTCGGTCAAAGCAATTTTTCTTTGGATGATTTTGCAAGATGTTGCTTCAAAGATAACAGTGAATACAAAACAACCTAAACCTACGCCTGACTATACCCAATACCCAGAGGACTGCACTTACGATAGGAATGCCAATGGTATTTCCATTGCAATAGAATTAAATCCCATTGCAATTTTTATATAAGTTACCATAGAAAATTTATATCCATCCATGGTAAATTAAAAAATTCAGTGCATTAATGCTCTTTTTTTCAATAAAACCTTTAGAGGATAGAGAAAAGAAGGCTACAACAATGCATTTTTGCATGATTGCGCTATCTACATGATACTCGTAAATATTACCTTCTACACATATTTATCGTCATTTAAGCCATTTTAAGGCAATTTGCAACTCTTGCTAGCAATCCAGCAGTCTAACTAAAAAGGCAAACTTTATACTTATCATGTTTATTATTAATTCACTTGATAGTAAAGCATTCTAACATTCTGAAGTTATGAATCTTACTGTTCGACGACGAAAAACCAAATAATCTCCTGGTTTAGGCTTGTTTTCGTCTGACATCTTATTTGAGGCTATAATGCAAATGCGAATCACCGACATTGCAACTACATTAGAAATGTTCACAAGGAGTATGATAGACTGACATAGTGCAACCCAAAAATTTCTCAGTCAATCAGAACTTTAACCGGAATCACTTCAGAAAATTCGAGACAGGGCAAGCAAAGTTAAGGAAGATTCAGAGAGATGTACTTTGACAATTACCCCTCAGTAAATTACACTGCAGCTATCTTTGTTTGCTGCATGGACTAAGTCCCCGCTTCAAAGTACAATGTTGTCTTAGGAGATGAAGCCATCTGATTGGATTACGCATATTCTTCAATTCAGGACATACATGTATGTCATACTGTCGCCCATCGATAGCTCAGTTAGTAAAGCGTTGGCCTAGAATGCCAGAGGTCGGTGGTTCAAACCCACCAAGACGCGCAGTTATTTCCGTCTGTTAAATTATAACAGCAAACTGACGGGTCTAAAACAGGAAAACATTAGTTTCAGCATGAAAGAGTAGCCATTTTTAAAGATTTGTTTGTTTAATGACGACTCTTGACGGGTGATGTGGATTGACTCAAGACAATCGTCAGATACCATATCTACGACTGAAAAGTTGTCAACATTGCAACGGCAACTGCATCCTGATATATGGTCGCATATTGTTGACTGTCTTGTCTGGTGTTTCTTCAATCCTTTCTCCCAAGTGACGTATAGTCCTAAGTAGGTGATGAGTCGGTCAACTTCACATATTCATGGACAACATGAAGAAGAGATGAAGACAAGAGGAATTTTAGAATGGATGATTTCGAACTGAAACAGTTACAGAATTTTCAGGTTGATGCAGAGGTCACCGTCTTTTCCTGAATAATACTGTTTCAAGCGCTTTTTCATAGGAAAAGATTCTCCGCCAGTAGGAGTTACTGTTATGCAGAAACGTCTATTTTGTTCACTTTGCTCGCAAAGATTCGCTTGGTTGCATTTCAACCGCATAAAATGTTTGGGATATTTATATAAGAAATCCATTGAATATCCGTTCAATGAAAAGACCTGAATCCAAACACGAGAGCGGGTCGGGTTCTCACACATTTAGTCGGCAGACGGCGACCTGCTTTCATCACTTGTAATACATCTGTTTCGAACCACAGCCCGTGCGTGTCGAGCGAAAGCCGGCTCATTAACCAATCGGCAACACACTCTCATATGATATTTGAGAATCGTTTTGCATGTGTAGGCATCATGCTTCTTTGAAGTTTAGCAAAATTACCAGACGAAACACCAGGAATGACATGCACAATTTAGAAATGTCTCAATTCCTGACCGCTATGAAAGGTGATCAAATATTTGTTTGGAAACTATGATGAATCGAATATTCGTAGCAGTCAGTCATTTCAGTATTTGTAAAGCTTTCGAAATGATTTTTGCCATCAGCTCTTGCCTAGCCTACTCATTGATAAGCAACGCTTTGTTCTATTCGTGATGGCAGAGGAACTGATTGAAGTTGAATAAGTAAATTATCGTTTATATCCGTCGGGACAAGCAACAAACTAGAACTTGGAGATTTCATTGCCACAGCAAGACGAAAAGAGACGATAAAATGATCCAGCAACATTTAAAACAATTCTAGCAGATGTTAATGACCGTTTTGGGAGAAAGGAGGAAAACTTAGTTGACTTTGCTTTTGTTTTATTTACAATAACTTTGACGAGTCTTTTATCGGTTGATAAGGAAATGATGTCGAGTAAGCTCATAAAAGACAGGTTATGTTGAAGTTGAACTGAAGTAGATTTCACTACAGCCGCTGTTCGTTCTATATCGATGAGAAGGAAACCGGTCGAGAATTTCAGGTTAAGAAGATTGGCTTTAATGCGGCCTTCCGACCCGTTGTCCAGTTCTTCAAGTCACATGATTTTTCAGCAAACAGTCGCACGACTTTTTACTTCACTATTACATCAACGACTTTAAACTACTTGGGGAGCGCTTGCTGCGCTTTTTGTTGAAAAATCATTGTAATCTCCCGTAGTTTGATCAATTATATAACTTAGTGCATTTATTTTGAAGCCCCACCCGTGAAATCTTAAAGAGCGAAACTCAGTGTTTACGGCTACCAAGGAATTTAGAGCTTAAGACCATTGTCACACAGGAAAGGGCGTCTTCCATCTTCCATCTTCCATCTTCCACCTACGCAGTCATACTAGGGAAATCCATTTCCGATACAGTCAGCGCTATTTTTCACTATTTACCGTTGCTATGACTACTGTCTTGATCCTCGTCCTCGTTCGACATTGTGAACAAAGGCTGTTTTCTGAATGCTATTCTTCGCAAATGACAGCTTCCTAAATCTCCCCTCAGATATCACTTCACGTTGTTCTATTGTTAGAACAGTCTCGCGGCTGACGCCTGACAGCTTATAGAAATGAACTTCAACAGCCGCATAATTTCATGCCTTATGTCCGATGGACGACGCCTTATGACTTTTCCTGTATGACAGCGTGACGGACGATCGAAGATAGAAGATCACTTATTGCTGATGACTTTTTCTCTGTGATAGGTTGTATTCTTTTCTACATGCAATCAAAGGGAAATCACAAATGGAAGATGGAGGATGGAAGACGCCTTATTCTGTATGACAGCGGCCTAAGCTGTTCAAGTATGAGGACGCTTTTCAGCCAATGCCCAGGAGAACTGGCACTCTAAAATATTTTATGTGTGACAATTTTAGAATGTGTGACGATACGTCTATTTTGCACGAGCAAAAATTCAAATGAGCACATTTTGGCATGTAAAAGATCACAAATAATTGCAGCGCGTGCTCATCATTGTTTTCTTTATAATCATTTTAATTAAAACTTGAAACAACGGTCCTTAAGACGTAAAAGGAAGTTAGGAATACATCCACATACTTTTCCATTGTTTCTTTGTCGCGATATGCATAGATTCGCTTGGGGCAAGATTTTATTAGGCTCATTATTACTGCAAATCTGCATGTCTACTGAGTATACCCACTTAATCTTCTTTTTAATTTTGTGAATGTCTTGACTGTATGTATATTTTCAAGTTATTGGTTGGGAAGATTCAAGATGTTTATTGATGTCTATTGTAAATTTTTATTTAGCAATTAATTTCAATCCTCATTAGAAGATCATCATCAGGCATAGAAGGAAAACATTAACATGCACAAACTTCAAAATTCACATTGCATAAAGGGTAATAAGACATCATGAGTAATGAATGAAGATGAGGAAGAAAAGAGGAATAGAAATGTGAGTGTGAGACAGCTAGTATTGTTTAAAAATATTTTCATAAAAGGTTGCTAATCTTTATCAAGGAGGATCAAAGAAATACACATGTAAATTTAGTCAGGCTGAGGATTTCGGTACAATGACGTTTGTCTGTGTTTCCTATAATTAAAGGTGAAGTGCAAAGTCTACACTCATAACCTTTTCGCATTGAATGTCTTCAGGTGATTCATGTAAGTAATGTTTATATTTCATCATATTGAAAATCATGCAAAGTACAATAATTTATGGCTCGGAAAGTATGCAAAAAAGTGAGAAAACGGGAGAAATAAGTGTCATGATACAAGTCCATTCATCAAGGCGGCAGTAAACGGAACAAACGAATTTTGAAATCGTGAGGTAGATCCCTGTGGGAACGCATCTTGCTAATATCAACAGATTATCTGGCGAGGTAGCGATTTTGTGGATAATTTTTTTAAAGGTTCATTTTCGAGTAAAAACTATCTCCGCATGTGAAAATGGTCATCATTTATCCAAAAACATGTGTAAAATTAAAAAACGACAGGTGGCGAAAAAGTTGCTATAATTAGTTGGTAGATATTTGTTTACTAATGCGAGCTGATTTTTCGCCAACCGGCGAAATCGTGGATATTGTAGCAACTAATTAGTGGTAAGTAGTAATGTTCGTATATTACCTTCACATGAAAATATATTTTATACTCAGTCTGATGTGATAAAAAGGGATCTTTTTTAATTCACGAAGGCTTAAACTAAAAAGAGTATTTATCTTCCATAAATGTCGCAGTAAATACTATGATATTATTCAAATATTTGTCATTGTTGTAAATTATTGAATGTCAAGAGATGTTATGAAAATTGATATAAGCGGATTCTCTATATTCTTATCATTATCAAAGAATGATAGTCTGCACTTATTTCTTAGATAGATTAGCCGTATGTGGGGGATAGTGAGTAGGTGAGGGAGACAATAGAGCCTCGGCTGTAGAGGCGGATTACTAAAGAAAATAAGAGAGAGAGTCAAAAGTAAAAGGTAGCAGAGCGCGAATTGTCGCCGGCGAACTTCGCCAGCGAATATCCCGCAAATATGACTGAACTTTAGCATGATATTCTGCAGCTGACATTCGCCAGTTTTTCGCAAGATTCGTTCCCACAGGGATGCAGCTGGTTGAATGTACCGTCGTGATCTTTGGGATTGTGGTGGAATGATGCAGTAGAGGACATGGTGTTCTTCAGTGGAAGCACTAAAAAAAAGTTTTTGAGCAAAACGCTTTCGCCGTTCGGACAGATGGGGAAATCGCTGACATGAGCATTGCTCTCCAACAGATAAATCACATATTTGACGATGACATCGTCGCTGTAGTCTCTCAAGGTCACTGCTAATTCCCTAAGGGAGAAATACAAATGATGGAGAAGCATACTCCAGAATAGACCGCACGACTCTATAGTAGATGACAGCTAGCTGATGTGCAGAAAGATTAGCTTTCAGGAGACGAGGAGCATATAGACGTCTTGTAGCATTATTACAAACGTAGTTGATATGAGAGTTCCATGTCAGCTTGTGATTAATAATGACACCGGGTGGTTTCATTTCATCAACAGATGACACTCCGGAGAGAGGAACATCTTCAACATCTGAGCATTTTTGTAACATATGGATTTGCATTTTGCAATATTTATCTTAAGACCATAATTTTTTGACCATTGTAATATGTTTTGGTGCTCATCTGTAACTTGGGTATTTTCAGAATCTGTATAAAGCGGAATACTGATAGTGGTATCGTCAACGTATTGTGTTATCAAGGTACCAGAATGAAATGATTTGAGTGTACCGACAACTAAACAAAAGAGCATGGGCCAAGCACTGAACCCTGTGGTACACCGGACGATGCTTCCGTTATAGCATTTGTATGACATCCTATGCGAGTTGCATGCAACCTGCCTTCTAAATAACTTTGAGTCCATTTAAAAAAGCTGTGCGGAAAATTGGCCGAACTCAACCTGTTTATAATGCATTTGTGGGAAAGTGTGTCAAACGCTTTGGAGTAGTCATACGCAATAATCTTCATGCCAGATTCTTCAGAAGATTTAAGTGAGACCAGGGCATGATTTACAAGCTTAATAATTGCACATGTTGTTGAGCTGGGCGGTCTTGATCCAAATTGATTGTTGCCGACATTTTCAATAAACTTTTGATACAGTGATTGTAGTACTAGGCCTCTCAAGAATTTTTGAAGGGATGGGCAAATGAGATATTGGTCTTAAATTATCAATATCAGGTGGAGAACTCTTGGCAACAGGACATACATCATTGTGCATCATTGTCTATGAAGCTAAACACATTCAGATTCAGCAATGTAGGGAAACATAAGCATTTTGACCACCTTCTCGGCGAAATCGCCGATCGAAAGCATGATGCCATTACTGACACTTGAATATAATATGCATGTAGAACAGGAATGCGGAGTCCTATCATTAGGACTCCGACTCCGGGTGGCAAGTATATATAGCCTAGTTTTTTTTTAAAAAAAACTGGTAGCCTACATCATAGATCATTATAGGCTTACCTGAACCTATCTTTGGTTATCATTGGATGCATGCGACTCGGCTCCTCCCATCTTGTTGATGTGTGCTTCACACGGTTTTTCTCCAGTCTCTAGCAGGCAGGAAAATCCTCAGCATCCTTCTTCAAAAAATATGAGTGAACTTTCGATTTTAATATGCGCTTTGGAGGAGCCATCACACAAGATTAACGTTTGTGTAAGAGGTAATGTTTTCAAACAAACTAGTACATGTATTTCATTTTTGTCTCTGATTTGACCTTTGGTGCGCAGCTGTGATCGAGGCTAGGAATTCTCTACTAAATCACCGAGTGAAAAGACAGTGCTTTTTTCATTATCACGGTTCATTCCCTCAACTATTAAAAGCTTTGCATGCAGCAGTGTCTCTGCACTCTTATTTGACGGAGAAAGTTGACATCAAGACAGTGACAGCTATGCACGAGTATAAATAATCTGTTTGTATTATATTTCGGGTCTAGTTATAGGTCGGACTCCGCATTCCATTTTTTGGGAGAAACTTATTTGGAAGAATGAGTCTGAAATGTATTATCTGCTCCGCTAGAAGCGCATGATCTCCTGCAGAAAAGTTTGAATGAAATGTATGGATATCGATCAATATCTGTGGTTTTGTGGTAGATGTCTAGACAGTTTTGCTGATTATTTGCGAGCGGGGGTAGACCGGAACGAATGGACCATTAAGAAAATGGAACTTCTATCTTACTCATTAGAAAATCATGTATAGTGCTTTATTTCCTGAAGTTAATTCATTTTTATTCTAATAATAAAGCAACAATTTCGAAAATAAAATGAAAGTCACACTATGCGTTGTCTGTATACTTTCATCCCATCTCACGTTCATCAAGTTTTGCATGCATTTGCAGAATACATAAATCAGCCATGAATAGAGCAAACCATATCGATATGGTTTACTCTATTCACAGGAGATATATCTCCTGTGCTCTAAATTTAATGTTCATTGCCATTATACGTCAACCGGGATTGAAACTCGACCTGTATTTTGACTGAGCATGTTCATATGATGATGATATCATCTTCTTTCAAAACTATCAACAATATTGACAACGATGAGACTGACTGACAACTTGCAGACATTTTCGCTCATGCTCAATAGGAAATAATGCACATGAATGCAAACGCTGAAAGAGTTAATTGCAAATCTGGTAAAAATGCGCAGTAATCAAAATAACATGCGCTTATGATGCATAGTAGTCCTGGGGCTGAGGGGGGTTGAGTGTGCAAAAATATGTCCCCGCATTTTGACTCTTGATTCTTGTAAAGGACCCCTAAGATGATAAAAAGACTTGGGTAGACATTCCAGATCGAGGACCTTGACCCCTAAAATCAAAATGGCGTCCAAGATGGCCGCCACGTCATTGCTGTCATAATAGCAGAGCATAGAAGTCACAAAGCATAGTGATAATGGAGTCTATTCCTAGGTTATCAGGGTCAAGGAATCTATTGAGACTATGTGCAAGCCAATTCAACCATCTCATGGTCAAATAAATGCAAAATGGCCGCCCCATGAGGCCACCAAAATCCAAGAAATATTCATTTTTATGCTAGTTTGATGCTTTTGGTTACAAAAGTGCCATGGCATCGTGATAATGGAGTCTATTCCTAGGTTATCAGGGTCGAGCAATCTATTGAGACTATGTGCAAGCCAATTCAACCATCTCATGGTCAAATAAATGCAAAATGGCCGCCCCATGAGGCCACCAAAATCCAAGAAATATTCGTTTTTTATGATAATTTTATGCTTTTGGCTACAGAAGTGCCATGGCATCGTGATAATGGAGTCTATTCCTAGGTTATCAGGGTCAAGCAATCTATTGAGACTATTTACAAGCCAATTCAACCATCGCATGGTCAAATAAATGCAAAATGGCCGCCCCATGAGGCCACCAAAATCCAAGAAATATTCGTTTTTTATGATAATTTTATGCTTTTGGCTACAGAAGTGCCATGGCATCGTGATAATGCAGTCTATTCCTAGGTTATCAGGGTCGAGCAATCTATTGAGACTTTTTCTTAGATCGACCTACGGCACCATTTGTTTCTACTTCCCAAAAATGTTTACGATAAAAAACAATAGAAAATTTCAAATATTTTACTATGGTATCTTCCATTGAAGTTTATCATACACGGGCTTCGCTCCATTTGAAAATCTTCTAATATTTACAATTTTATACATTTGAAATACAGAAACGTAGTTGGAATTCGAAACAAATAATTGATGCAGTATGAATAAGTTCTGCAAGAGTTATCAGAAAGAAGATATATGCCTAATTAGGATTTCGACAGCTATTGTCAGTAGAAGTGGCGTATGCTTGACATTTACAGTATTCACAACAGTCAACGTTGGCCTCCCTACAAGGACATAGTCGCGTAGCACACTTTTGACACATACACTTCAGCACCATGTCTTCAGGCAGATCCCGTTCATGTTTCTTTGGCACCAAATATCCGTTCTCCGTCATGAACCCAAAGTCCTGTGGATTGGGCGAAGTATTTCTCAGACAATTTATTTGAATGTCTGCAGCGTAGAAACCACGGTAGATATAATGGCTCCTCGTTGCAGAACTGGTCGGCGGAAGACCGATTAGGGATGTAGATTGTCTATGGAGAAACATGTGGTGACGCAAGCAATCCATAGTTTCGATACTATGATCTCCTCGATGAAGAACTTGTACCAAGTACCTCTCGGCGTTTGGAACACTCGCTTCCACATTAATCTGGGCTTGTCCGAAATCCTTCAAGTAACGAATTGGATCAGCCTTGATTGCAGCTGCTTTCGTACCGAACTTGCTGGTGGTATCACATCCAGACAATGCATGAATTGCTGGGAGAACTTCGCACATGGAACGGCCAATCTTGGCTGACACGATGTGCAATGGGATGTACCTGGTTTTGTCTCCAGCCCCACCTCTCGACCAAAGCTCCTGGAGTCCGTTCGATGCGAAAATATGGCAGAAATGCAAGGCAATAACAAAAACATCTGTGTCATTGGATATAATCGCGATTCGCTTGCATCTGTTTCTGATGGCGTGCAGAGCATGAGGAATTATGCGGATGTCTGCCTCTTCGTGTTCTGTATCCAATTCAGGGTGTTGTTGTACTGTGCCATTCCTTATCGATTGCGCTGATGTTGAACTTTCCATTTCTTCGCCAATTATGCGGCTCAAGACTATGATAAGGTCGTTCGGATTTTTTTTATGGTAGTCAATCAGCCAATCTTTTACGAGAATTTCCAGATCGAAATTGTTTCGTGTTGACGACCAATTTGCTTTCCCTTGTTATATTGCTGAACATAACAGAAGGGTTCCGAGTACGGCGTAGTCGCTCACTGTATTTTACCGAGGCCTCTTTGTATGAATCAAAGACTTAATCAATGCGGAAAGCATTTTTGCATGTTCCTGTGACAGCACTGTGTAAATGAGCGCAAACATCCCCAAAGGTCTTCATGGTGGTTGAACATCGAAGTTGTATAAAAGCGTTCCCTTTCGTGATGACGATGCAATGCGACACCAGTGATTGGTAGATAGTTGAGCGAAACGGTTATTGTATCCAGTGAACACAGGCTCATGAAATGAACAACTACATTTTGCATTATTTTACATTTACAGATAGCAATTACATCTAGGATATACCCCGAGACAATGATCCTAAAAAACAAATCATTAAGCCGGTTCCTTACAATTTAGCAGTCAGAAATAGGCGGCCATTTTACATTTAATTGACCATGCGATGGTTGAATTGGCTTGTAAATAGTCTTACTAGATTCCTCGACACTGATAACCTAGGAATGGACTCCATTATCACGATGCCATGGCACTTCTGTAGCCAAAAGCATAAAATTATCATAAAAAACGAATATTTCTTGGATTTTGGTGGCCTCATGGGGCGGCCATTTTGCATTTATTTGACCATGAGATGGTTGAATTGGCTTGTAAATAGTCTCAATAGATTGCTTGACCCTGATAACCTAGGAATAGACTCCATTATCACGATGCCATGGCACTTTTGTAACCAAAAGCATCAAACTAGCATCTTGGACGCCATTTTGATTTTAGGGGTCAAGGTCCTCGATCTGGAATGTCTACCCAAGTTTTTTTATCATCCTAGGGGTCCTTTACAAGAATCAAGAGTCAAAATGCGGGGATATATTTTTTCACACTCAACCCCCCTCAGCCCCAGGACTATAGAAGAAAATCACTTGAAGAAGCATCAGAACATCATATAATTTTGAATTTCACTTAAATCATGATTGATTTGGCCATGGACTTCTAGATATTACAGCTCTGGACTGGACCCTTTGAAGTCGCATAACTAGATATTTATATTAAAATGTTTCCACTGACTGTCCATTCTTTTCTGACTCATCATGGATCGAAAAGTGTCAGCAATAGAGATGCATATGTAAAGGCACCTCAAAACATTCAATGTCACTAATGCACTAATTCAATGCTCTAAATCACTCAACGGCGTCTATTGCCATCCATGAACTCCTTGCCAAACCAACACAACAGTAGCATAGGCCTGAATAGTAGGCTGAGTGCATCTATTATGTAGGTCTAGCTTTTGATGTTCGTTATAATTTGCAGCATGCATGCTTGGTTGTAGGTGCACGCATAATTGCATCAATTGAATTGCTATGTGGTGGCTGAATTATCCATTGTATGGGATTTTGGCTGATCTACATGAAATCATGAAATGCAATTGGTCAATAAACTGCATCGAACGTTTTAGTTACCGTGATGAAGAACTTCCTCGTTATCTAAAATTTTCAGGTGTCAAATATTTCCTTTCTTGCAATTTTTGTCTTGTTCATTACTAAATTTTTTGTTATTTCTATTGATCTAGTAGAGAAAAACTTTGATATCATTTTTTTGTTTATATGTCGCAAATATTGTCATAATATTATTTTCATTTTTTCTAAATTCAATTTCTGAAATTTCGAGATTGCATGTAATGGATGGTGCGATGACTCACACTGTACGTAATAATATATCAGATAGACCATCATTTTTGGGCAAAGGTGCAGAATCGGGTAATAAACTCTAGCATCCTTCTACTTTAGCAGTATCAGATAATCTAATTTTAGATTATACTTCTCACGTCTCTCTCTCAGTCGCTTGTTTCTCAGCTCGATACCACACCAGGTGGAAGACCACGCTCACAAATATTTGAAGCCGATTCCAATCTGACAGCTATCGAGATTTCGACCGTAGACTGCAGACTGGTGTCCTTATCCCAAGAAATTTCTGACGAATTAGCTTGCCAACCGGCGGTTAATTCATAATTAAGCGACATGCCTTTGCATGCGCAGTAGAAACTATTTCGACATTTTTACCATTATCTAGTAAATGCTTTCAATATGTTTAGGGTGACCATAAGGTAATAAGGTTAAAATCGGTTAAAATGAGGCTAAAAAGTGACGCTAGGTTAAAATTTAGGAAATCCGAACATTAGCTGCGATATTTACCAAAGAGTAGTCTGTTCATGAATTTGTCATTTGTCTGTTACTGTCATGTCTAAGTATCATTGAAATCAGCTGTTTCTGATGAAAGATTTACTCAAGAACTAATTGACATGTTGAAGTATCGCTCCTCAAACGAGATTATAAAGAAGACCGAATCTAACACCTACAGCATCAGAACAGCTATTTCTGATCATAGCTCTCTCTCCTTCGAAGACTATCCGTGCAAGATAAGATCATATTTGGATGCTAGAATTACAAAAAACTACATTTCTCGGATCATTTACCACTCAAGAATTGATATATCTCCTCTCATTTATGGATTGCTAGAAAACTGCCAACCGATTTCTTCCGCAGTCAAAAGAAGTTTCTCAATCTTGAGGCACGTACTTCGGGATTACAGTCATTTTCTTCCAAATAATGTGGCATATTATGTCATGTTGACCTTCAACAACAGTTGAAGATTTTGTTCAATATCATTGTGCATTTCGGGTTTGCTTCGTGAAATTAGCAGTGCGTTCATTCATTGCTTTTATAATAATTGCTTCATGAATCGTATTTGGAATATTTGCGGAAGCAACGGGAATAATTAAGAATCTAATATTAATATTCATTATAATATTCATTAGATTTATGATAAATTGACTGTATTTATAAGGTTAAAATATGGTTAAAATATTCAAAAAATAAACATAAAATTAACGTTTATTCGGTTAAAATCATGGTCACCCTAATTATACTGCTAGTTTATAAAGCAAGATGTTTTCAGTTTATTACCCACATCGGCAATATATGGAGTTTATTACCCTATTCTGCACCTCTGTCCATTTTTGTATCCATAGAAATTCTATGCTATGATATCAATGCTTTGCAGCTGACACACGTTGCCATGACAGCAATACATAAAGGATCTTACGTGTCTGTGTATATTGTGAAGATTCACAATTGTTGTCATTTTTATGGCATATAAGTCTCAGGCCGTTTTAGCCGATATAATCTGTGAGACAAGTGCTTAATACATTTCTGCCAACATTAGAAAATTCACCGAACTCCACAGCTCATGTTTCATCATAGTTGTCTCACAATATCTACTTTTATGCACACTTTTCCACAAATCTCCTCTTCCCTGGAAGCCATCAACGAGACGTGACTTCCATCATGCCATTCATCCCAACCGCTCTGTTTGCGATGTGGCACGATCTTGCATGCTGCTCATGGAATTTCGTAACTTCTGCCTGTGTACGAGCTACATCAAGAAACCCGTCGACTCTTTGCAGTCAAATCTTATTGGATGAGTGACTTCAGGAGACTATTAGATGCCTCTTGTACATTGGTTCAAGAGGTTCTCCGGAAATAGACCCGACTGGACCCTAGAGACGGTATTTGGGCACACATTTTTATCTAACGTGTGAATGAAGCATGCTGCTGAACTAAAACTGCAGCTTAGCCAGTCACGTTAAGCTTTCTTCATCACGGCTATAGATAAATTAAAGTCGGCTGGCTTCGGCTAAGTTACATTGAGCCGTGTAGACCTCTAGATGAATCAGCCTTCCATAAGTAAAGAATTTAGATCTTTAGAAATCTCAAAATGAGGAGTTGAACCATCATGCAGATATATCTAGTTTATGGGATGGAGATGTGGGGCGACCGCACAGAAACAGTGTTAGATGGTGAGTTGTTAGTGAAATTGTAATTTCAATGGGTGAATCTTACTGTTATAGATTTGTCAGCCAAACAGTGTTTCTGTGCGGTCGCTCGTGAGTGTGAAGTATGTCTTCAGAATTCAGAAACAACTTCTCTCAGATTTTAAAATATTTGAACAGCAATTGATGCTCATGAACAGCAAGAGATTGACAATGAAAATTTTAATAGGTAGTGCGTCAAACATTGAATTGAGAATTAGTAAAAGTATAGTCAGACTGAATAAGATGCGAAATTTTGATCTGACGACAAACTCCATTTCATCCCTGCTGAAGACTACGCCGAAAATTTGGGTTTTGCAATTTTCTTTTTTATCTTCATCTTGAATAAACGGTCGAGGAAAAAATACGGATATTTTCATTCATCTTACTATCCCGACCGATGGCTTTAAAGGAGATTATCCATTTCATCCATTCCAATTTGCAAGTAACAAATCCAATAAACTGTTCAACAATAAATACAACTCAACTTACTTTTATGCAAAAACATAAGGAAAAAGGCAAAGTGACGAAGAGGATGGCGTATGAAATTCCCAGCAGGATGTATCCACAGCACCCTAAGCCATCAGGAGCTTTCTGTTGTCCTGAAAAGAAAATAAGTAGGTTAGATAGAAGGTGGTGGACATTCCTAAAATTTCATCACATTTGTTTTCTGAATATGAAAGCGGCGCCAGAAAATGAATTAATTATTTCATCTGTACCGACTTCAATTGACAATATGATGAATACAGAGAATGACCGATCTTCATCAGGAGCATTGTCATCGAGTCCATACAACTTGACTGGTCATAGCCATAATGAAGCCTGATGTTCTGAATGCAAACGGTTATCAACAATTATGTGCTGGACAAGAAGCCGGATGAGAGGTTGCAATTCACACTGTAAGAGACTTATTTGAATATGATTCAAATCATGGAATTATCCAAATTGATGCTAGAAATACATTCAATTCGATCAATCGCGAATCGCTATTGCATAAAATTCGATTATTCGATTATTTGCCTTGAAGTAGCGACATATTTTATTATATTATTAATATTTACATTCAGTCTTCAAGACTCTTTACATCTGATAGAATAGAATTAATATCAAATGAAGGAACAACGCATGGTGTGATTCAATTGCAATGAGTATGTAGGCCCATGCGATAAGACTGACACCATTACTTTCAACTCTTAGCTTTGATAACATAAATATTCATCAGATCGCTTTTAATGATTATGTGACAGCTGTTGATACTATTTCGAGTTTGAAACATCAGTGGAAAACTGGCAATGCATTATTCATTGCGGACCTTTCCTTGGATACTATGTAAATGAATCCAAATCATGGTTAATGACCAAATCACAACACAAGGAATTTGCAAAAAATGAGTTTCTTTATTACGAAATAAGAATATCCGATGAAGGAAATTATCATCTAGGTGCAGTTATTGGAACGAATGACAACAAAGTTCAAGCAAAAATTAGAGAGTGGATCAAGCAACTCAAGAAACTATCCTTTGTACCAGGGATGCGGAGTCGGAGTCCCGGAGTCTTGTCATTTTTGCCGGAGTCGGAGTCGGAGCCCTATCAAAATGATATCATCCCTGCTTTGTACTGACGTCGCAATTATTCTATCACGCATCTTATCCATCGATTACTGCGCATTCATATCTCATTTCACAGCTCCCGGAGAGCTCCGTTCTGAATTCGTCGAGGAGCTCATTATTTGATCTGAATAGATTCCAGTACTTAAAGGACTATCCAGTCATCAAAATGCATGAAAACGTAGATACGTAATTCAAATGAACACACGGGTGCGCATATAGAATAAATAGGTGTAAATTTAGACATGACGCAGATAATGATCGATGCATAATCCAGTGTACGATTGTAAAATGCCACCAGAAGACAGAATCTTAATTCAAGTGGGACTGAGAAATGTCAAACAGTGATTTTGCCATCGTTTTATATGTTAGTGCTTTTCTATATGTCACTGTCTTAAAGCAACTTTTCTTTAAAGCTAATCTATAGTCCCAATCAAACTTGTTACTTCCCGCTTTATAATCGGTAACATAGAAAATCTCATATTACCCAAGACCGCAGCCTTCCCTCCATTTGAATTTGCATGTGTCATTATTTGATCCTGTCTGTCAAAGAGAGGAACCGGGTAGAACCCGACAGGCGTTATAGGCAGTCATCTGTTATTTTAGTCATAAAATGTAATTCACTCTGTGAAAATCTCATTTTCGGTGTCGTTGCCTGCAGAAAATATCTGTTTCCCCATAACTTTATTGCCCTGTTACATCTGTTGTGAACAATCGATGCCAAACAATTGTTATCTGATCGATTTCTTGATGACTGCAAAGTTGTGAATCAAAGATATCGGATCCATGTCTGAAGAAGGAATTCAGGGCGATGGGACTACTTCCCTTATTTAGCGTGCATCGCTTTGATAAGATCGTGTCGCAAACTGTGATTCTACACAGCCGCCGGTCTTACAATCTGATTCTGCGTTGATTCCAGTGACTCTCAAATGCTGCACATGTTTGAGCGAAAGACTGATCCATTTTCTGATTGGTTCAGTCCGCGATCCCTTATCTTTCTAGAATGGCGGATTCCTTCCTCTTACATGCTCCTTCACACTCGTAAAATCGGTTTAGTTATATTTACTTTACGCTGGAAGTGATGTCTTTTACGTTTCCTTTGACTATTGAATTTGATGTCAATTTTGGACGGTCTCTGATTGAATTAACAGAATCATAATTTATAGACGTTTCGAGATCAGCTTAAACTGGGTGATAGACAGTGATTAAATCTGTGTCTTCTTCCTCAAATGCTTTCAAATTCAAAATTAGCATTCAAGAGCGCAAATTATCACTTATAGAGAGAAGAATCATTGTCGATAAACATATGAACGTTTTGTCTATCAAGGTGATCATTGTGTCTCAGATGAAATATTTATCAATGTCGTGGGCGAACTGACCTTTCCTGAAATCTTTATTAAATAATCTAATTGTCTTTGACTCTTCCGTCTTATCAGTGCAAATTGATCTGCCAAGATATTCCTTGACGGTTGAAGAAATCCCTTCTACTGGGCAACCCACATTCTTTCGAGAGAAACCGATAACATCAAATTGAAGATTTATAGCCAGATTTCAAAACAAACATGTGAACTTCTGATTACGCATAAATACGAAATCTTCTTTGATGACCTAGTAACATTAGCCAAGTTCAGATTATGTCTATTCATAATACCAATGTAGGATAACTCAGTTGTTAAAGCGACATCACTTTGGAGATCATGTGCAGAAGGTTATGAATTCGTGGTTAGTGGTTTGAGGAGCTGACTTGTGAGTGAATCTGAGTTTTTGAGACTTCCTCGAAGCAAAACCCGATTCTTAGCCATTATGAACATTGGGTATTTTGATAATTAGATGAGTGGGTCAAGAATATCGAATAAAACGATGAAATTGCGTTTTGAAATTCCGTTTAATGCGTTAACAAGAAAAATTACGTCAGAAATTGTGTGACATTAGTACCAGTGCTTCTTACACCATGGAAAGTATGAGTGAACTGAAAATTTGAAGAACTTTCAACAGATTGCAAGAAATATGAAAATGATGAAATTTCAAAATAGCACAATTTATCATTAAAAGCTCATGACATTGGAATCAACATGCAAGAATTAGGTTTTCTAATATTTGCCGACATTTTTAATGACTGCAAAATTATCACCAGAAAGCTGAAAAATTGAAATAGCGCAAAACAGTTTATATTTTGAACTAGTTTCAAGTATTGGTAAATATCTTATTAGTAAAAAAATCTTGCATAGAAATCTGAATAACTGGACAGAGAGACGAAATGTTGAACTGACTGAGATTAAATCAAAATGTCCTGATATAAATGTCCAATTTTAAGGTCTTTTGTTTTATTGTCCGTGTTCAAGCTAAGGCGAAACGTTGGATCGCTTTATTGTTTTAATAGATATCTTGGTCAAAGAAATTTTTTCTGTTTTCTGTCATTATGAATGTCCGACCTATTCACGTTGAATCTTATATTGGTAAATATACTGACGACATAAAAATGTACATTGAAATGAAGCGCTCTGATCCCGAGAAGGTTAAATACTACTATTACAGGCTAATGTGAATGCGGTGGCTACCTGGTCAAAGAAATGGCAACAGCGGCTGAATTCCCAGAAATTCTCAATTGTGACCTTTGGATGCCGTAATCGACCTTGGGACTCACATCTCAAAAGACATTAACCTGCAGGCCACATTGTCAGCTGTGTTAAGAAGACTTATTGTTCTTCAACAGCGATATTTAAATAGAAAAGACTCAAGCAAGCTTTCCCCCCTCTCTCCCTGAGCTCCCTGAGTCTCGGATCGCATTGCGTGATTTTCCGATTTATTAATGACTTGTTTATCTGATGCATGATTGCTCTCAGCATTACTTGCCACCTATTCAATGCCAACACCGCGTTTGTAGTTTGACGCTAGTATAATAAACAAAATAGTTAGTGTTATCATGTGGGTGCAATAAAGAGTGCCCTCATGAAGCTAAGTTTTAATAGTACCTAATGCGTGGGACAAATAGATAATATTTAATTATCATGTCAATACCACGTTCCTAAATGTATGCCACCATCATATGTAATTTTCCCGATCACTCCTAACAATCACGAATGAGGGTCACAACGTCTTAACAAAGTCTATTATATCCATAGCCATTGCTTCAGAAAACGAAAGTACGAACATGAACTTCTTTGAATATTTAAAAATTTCAGGAAACAATCATTAGTCATGCCAACAACGTGGTGTTCATGCCAGTTATTGAAAGCGCAAGATGAAGTACATGATAAAATCGATTCGGAGCTGCACACACGCGTATTTTGTTGGTAGTCAGCTGCTTAGAAAACTATGGAATGATTAGATTGGATTTAATACTCTGGAGTGTATTTTATCGATTTAGTCAAAGCTCACTAAGTCATCTTTGTTTATTCTCTCAGCTTATTCATTTATTTCCTAATTCTATGATCCTGACTCTGACTTCAGTAGAACCTGTACGCGAAATGTTATAAAAATGCATGAACATGTACATGCATAAAGAAGTGCACAGATACAAAGACGGCAGCCAGCACGAGTATCTGCAGGGAACGAGGCCGAAAATGAGACTTTCACAGAATGTTGTTCACCCTATGCCGAGTACGGATCTGCACGTCTGCCGAGTTCTAGTCAGTTCCTCTTCTTGTCAGACAAGATCTAGGAAAAACACATGGGACGTAGATTGCAGTTTTTGGCTAAAATTAAGTTTTCTATGCTTTCACGGTAAAAATACGACGTCTAGAGCCACAATTTTTGACATGAAATGTCTTTAGATTATTACCTATCATGTACATATGTTCCTACCATGTTTTTGATCGGCGAAGTATGTGAGAATGTGGTTCTATGTGGGTTAAATTGCTCCAAATGCCTGTGTTTGCTGACATTAGGAGGCTTGCCAAATCTCATTGTGCTTAGCTTTACAGGGTTGCATGAACATGATAGGTAATGACCTGAAGACATTCCATGTCAAAAAACGTGGCTCTATCCATAGTATTTTTGCCGTAAGAAGCGAAAACATAAGAAGTTTTCATTTCAACCAAAAACTGCAACCTCTGTCCCATTGGATATACATGTGTTTTTCTTTGTTCCTTACTCACAAGAAGAGGAACTAGTTAGAACTCGGCAGGCGTGCAGATTCGCGGTAGGCATAAGGTGTACAGCATTCTGTGAAAGTCTCATTTTCGACCTCGTTCCTTGCAGAAACTCGTTCTGGCTGCCGGACTATAAGTCATTTTCTCTGCAATTGCATTGATTCATTCCGTTGAAGAAACCTATTCTGGGGCAGTCAAGTGGCAGACAAAGAAAGTGGAATCAAAAGTGAAGTGCGATTTCTTGCTTTGTTTAAGTTTCGAACGAGCCCGAAAATGAGACTTTCACAGAAGAAAGTACACCCTACACCCAATACGAATCCGCACGTCTGCCGAGTTCTTGCTAATTCCTTTTCTTGTCAGATAGAATAAAAGAAAAACACATGGAAAACCAGTGGGACGCAAATTACAGCATTTGGCGAAAATGAAATTTTCTATATTTTCTCTTATCAACTGAAAAGTACTAAGTCTAGAGCCATAATTTTTGACATGGAATATCTTCAGGATATTTCTTATCATGTTCATGAACATTTATTTATGAAGCTACACACATTCAGATTTGGTAAGCCTCCTAATGAACCACATTCTCGCATACATCGCCGATCAGAAGCATTATAATATCACAAACACATGATGAGAAATGACATGAAGACATGTTATACTTCCGATCATTCGCAAACTTCTCTGTGGAACTTGACATCGTCTGTGTCTCTTTGCTGTGTGATCCGGTTGATAAATCACTGAAGCTTCGCACTATTTGGCGTGTTTAATGTTGAACTGGCTGCTTATTGTTCGATTTCTATGGCATCATGTCAGCAGATTGTGCCACTTCATAGGTATTAAATGTTCCAATGCTTCCTTTCTAGTCAAACAGAAGAAGAGACGCCCAGTCTAATTCTGTGTGTTCGTCTGATTCGCTTCCGAGCATTAGTCCGGCAGCCAGAACGAGTTTCTGCAGGGAACGAGGCCGAAAGTGAGACTTTCACAGAATGATGTACACCCTATGCCTACTACGAATCGGCACGTCTGCCGAGTTCTAGTGAGTTCCTCTTCTTGTCAGACAGGATCAAAGAAAAACACATGTAAATCCAATGAGACGCAGATTGCAGTTTTTGTCTAAAATGAAATTTTGTATGTTTCCTCTGATTAAACGAAAAGTACTTAGCCCAGAGTCATAATTCTTGGCATGGAATGTCTTCAGGTCATTTCCTTTCATTTTCATGCACTCCTGACTATATAGCTAAACGCATTTAGATTTTGCGAGCCTCTTGATGTCGACAAACACAAACATTTTGAGCTACTTTATCCACATTCAACCATATTCTCACGTACAGTGCTGTTTAGATGCATGATAAAAGCACATGCACATCATAGGAAATAACTTGAAGACATTCCATGCCAAAAATTATGACTCTGGGCTAAGTACTTTTCGTTTAATCAGAGGAAACATACAAAATTTCATTTTAGACAAAAACTGCAATCTGCGTCCCATTGGATTTGCATGTGTTTTTCTTTGATCCTGTCTGACAAGAAGAGGAACTCACTAGAACTCGGCAGACGTGCCGATTCGTAGTAGGCATGGGGTGTACATCATTCTGTGAAAGTCTCACTTTCGGCCTCGTTCCCTGCAGAAGCTCGTTCTGGCTGCCGGACTACATAGAGAAGGTTTGATCATTTATTTTATTCACTACATGTGACCTTGTCGAAGCAAATCCGCAAGTTTGTAAATTGTCAAATGTTGAAAAGTGACTGAGATAAATCATGCCCAATTTCAGACGTCATTGTAAGCTTAGAAATTCAATGAATTGTCTAGAGCTTTCGATATGAATAAATAAAAGAAATAAATTGTGTTTCTGAGGCTTAGGCCAAACGTTATTAATTCAAAGTGTCGCCGACTAGCCTGTCCTCGATGAGGACAATAGACACGACCATGCTCTTAGTTGTTCAAGAAGTTTCGAGTGAAATGACGGTCACGCTTTCTTGTGTTTCAAAGAAATAGGCGTGCTCAAACACAGCGCTCACGGGGATAATGAAAGACTCTGCTCAGGGAATAATTGCAAAAAATATTAGGAAACTTTCTATGATAATAGTATTCAAGTTCAGTATGTCAGCAAACAGAGAAGTAAGGATAAAAGAAAAGAAAAATACATAAAGCGGAAATATATAAGGAGAGTAAGGAGAGGAAGATTGGCTAAAAACATCAGTTTGTGGAGTTAATGGAAGCAAAACATGATAATTGAATTTTCTATGCAATGAGATAGATAAATTTTGCATGTTGATATTAAAATTTCTTTCTGAACTGTGCGAGCAAATTTTTCATTTCATTTTAGCTGAGAAAAAAGCACATACGTTTTCTGCAATAATAAACCAGAAGTATGAGTCTACTGTTCGATGTAGCAAAAACTACATGTCAGCAATTCAGGCTACAATATTTGAATCGCTGACAGATTTATTTTCATGGATTTTAGACATTTGAAAACGTAGCGGAAGAATACCCACCAACTTGTGACCGAATTAATGACGAAATTAACGCGATTTCATGCAAATTTCGTTTGAAAAAAAAACTTTTTAAAAAATAGTTCGGGCATTAGTGAGATAGCTTGATCTTGACCATCGAAATATTCTTAACCTCAGCTTTCAACAAAAGTAATTTACAGACGGTGAAGCTTGGCATTTCTGAAGTAATACACGCTATGATGACGCGAAAATACAACCGTAAATTCCTACTTATCACCGAACCCGAAGCCCTTTCAGCATCACCATACTTAACTCAAACTGGAGTCACATTCACAGACTCAGCTTTGTAAATCGGTCTGAACATTCCGGCTGTGCCCTGTCATTTCGGGCCTCTGGCATTCATTAATAAGCGCATTAATGATTTTTTTCTGATCATCTAATACACACGTGCAAAGTCGAGAATTTGAAAAACTTTGAATTTAGATTTTTGATGTAACTCAAGTAAGTGGAATGCGTTTACATGTAATAAGTAAACCATGTGGTAGGTATCTTTAATCTACACATTAAAGAATTGTCTGACACCATCAATGCAATCGACAGATTCTTCTAAATCTAAAAGTCATCAATTATACTTTGGGAAATTTATTTTCATTGTTAAGCTTCTTGCATATTACTAATACGATGAAAATGATTAATCCTTTTAATGCTATCATTATCTTATCACATTACTTTTAGATCACGATACATTGTGATATCTTAATGCAATCACTGGTAATCAGTGAGTCATGCTCGGGAACAGACCGAGTGCCTTGCCTTTATCAATACAAGAACAGACGACCTCAGGTGTCAAAACTGAGTATCTCAATTTCGCCAGCAGGACTCTACTTCCTTTTACTGTCTTTCAACTGTGTACTTCGCCTCAGTCATGCCTAAATATTGAAATCATTTTATGATCTATTTTTATTAGGGCTGTTTAAAAAACACATTATTATTTTATTTATGAAAAAGTGTTTTTTGTGTTTTTTTATCAATACATGTATTTTGTTTTCATTGCTTTAGAAAAACAACAGTTCTTATTTTCTCAAAGAATTATAGAAAAACATCATCAGCAAGGGAGCCGAGTTTTAATAACTCCACAGAGAAACATGCCATCAAGCAGGTCGTTCTCTATAACTTTTTATTTAATAATTTCAACTAAACCTGTAATCGATTATCACTTAGAACTCATGCTCAATAACCTCATCTCTCTCTCTTTCTCTCTCATAAATACATGTACGTGCATAATAGCATCTAGGATGGATAGTACACATCATTGAAGCACATCATTGCAAGCTCAAATTCTTTGTTTATTCATTGAAATCTTTGAAAATTTGAAGTTGAGCATTCGTCGGTATCATTTTGAATAATTAATAACAATATATCCTTTTATTTAAAAAAACAAATTAAAGCAAAAAAAAACATAAACATTAAAAAGAGTGTGTTTTTAAAAAAAACACGCGATAAAAAAACAAGTTTTTTAAAACCCTAGTTTTTTTATTCATTTTTTGGCGGTTTTGAAATGTAAAAACATCAATTATTTTGCATGAACTATAGTAACAAATTTTGATATTGCAAGCAAGTTTTTTTATTTTAATTTGTTTTTTAAATAAAAGGATATATCGTTACTAATTATTCAAGATGATTGATACCGACGAATGCTCAACTTCAAATTATCTGTTTGCCTAAATGTGAGTCACATAAAGTCTCTCGATCAACCTGAAGGCGGGGAAAAAGGCTCAAAAAGAATGCCAAAATTCAATTCTCTCCCATTATGTTATCACAGTATGACAAAGAAAGCGAGATGTAAAATAAATTGCGAGACACATCGGATCCAGACCCACTATCATTTTGAATTATATATGTGCTTAAAAATTCTGATGAAAGTACTCATTACAAAACTGATTCTACCACAGTGACGCATTATAGCAGAACAAAAGATGCATAATTCAAGAAGAACTTCCCAATAATAAATCAGCACACCGAATGCGTGACAACTTGTTGTGAAGTGAAGATGGCTTTCTTACAAAATGGTTTGATGAAACTGTCCTATGCAAAGCTTCGAAATGAAACTTATGTAACAGAAGCGTTCTCAGCAACATCTGAAACCTATGCTTCTGTTAAATCTATCTTAAATATGCATATTTTTGTTTTACTCAAGTTTGGTTTACATTCTGCCAAAGAGTTGTCTATCCTATGTGGCTTTGTCTAAATTTGTTATCGATGGTGTTACTGTGTATGGGGCTCGCCAACTAGGGTCTGAGCGTACAAGATGTTAAAGGACCCGAAACGCGACCTAGCTGGTCATCCTGCTGATGAATCCCCTCTTTTTGATTTTTGTTAGCCTTTCTGGACTGTTCACATCTTTCTTGTATATTTAGTTTTGTTCTGTGCGCCTAATGTTTTATTTTCTATATGTTGCAGTGTACAAGTATCTTATCCGTTGACCGGCGTGAATGCCTATCAGTCCTTTTTAGGACTAGCATTATTAACTATTGTATATAATGTATATATATATTCATTATTTTGTATTATTATCTTTTAAGTACACTAACCTGACTTTTTCCTTGATTGTTCAAATTTCAGCCGGAAACTCTATAGTATGCCTATTTAGGCTCACCTACACGAACTAATTGAATTAATTTATTTTCCGGCTAAAATTTCAGTAGAATAATAGGTTTTAGATGTTGCCGAGAACTTTCCTAGTATGTAGTTTTGTTTCGAGGATTTCCCTGGAGCAGATTTATCTACATTGAGTTTCAGGACCATTTTAAAAGGACCATTTAGACCAGAAACCGATTAATTCCCCAGAACCCTTCTGTCAACCCTCAAACAGACCTATACACGTGATGTTTGCAACTCACCGACGATGTCTGAACGAGTGACTGACATTTGCCTCCGACTGGGTTGTTGGCGAGGATTTTGTGGAGACACCGGATTCTCTTGTAACATATAATTCAAATGAATGTCTGTCGTATTGTGACGGGGATCACGAGCCTGGTCATAGCGATTGTCATCGACAGCTGCCTTACCAAATCCAAGTTTGGACATTATGAGGTAAAAGAATCAATAGTGCTGCCGATAAATATCTTCAGTTGTAGCGAGGTTTATTTGAAATCGAAGGCAATGAACATATTGATGATTTTCAAATGAAATTCTACCGGATGTACAGAGCAAGCTATCCTTTCATGTACATTTCACTGTTATTACCCTAAACCTTGGGAAATCACACTCACTAATGGATACAAAGTCGTGGATAGTTGAGTTATGCTGGTGCTTCACGTGACTTGCTCGCGTGGATTGTTGATTGAAGACGTTTGTAAAGTCGCGTGGAATTTATGCAACAAGTACGATGGGCTGAAAGTCGTCAACTTTTTTGTCTTTGGAAGTGTCATGAGTATAGAGTACTCTGCGCTCTCGTAATAAACGTGACGTCAAGTTTAATGACTTACGTGCATTAGGATCATTTTAATTACAAGGTCATATGAAGAAAACGCACTTCTAATGTGACCTCATTGCTCATAAAATGGTGAAGTGTGGGGACAGTGAGTTGAAGTTGCCCACTTCCATTATTTCATAAAACCAATTGAGCATAAAATGAATCAATTAATTACTTCAGTCACGAAGATGTTTTGGTAGTTCACCAACGTACAGTGATAGACAAAGATATCAATTGATGTGCTGTTTATCTCCAGAGACAATTTATTCCCATAGATGACTTTTTACTCTTTATCACAGCATTCAGAGAGCTAAACGGTTTTTTATTTAAGCAATAAAGCGATCAACATTGGAAGTTTAATGCCAAACAAAGTAAAGTAGAGACATATCAACAGACGATAATGGAAGCAATTATCGTTATTGAGGTCAGCAAAGCTCAATGAAACAGGTAATAAATGAAATTGCTGGAAGAATCAATCATTTCAATATCAATGTATTGTAAACAAGATATTGTGAAATCGAATTAAATTAATCATATTTTTATTATGAATATTATTATATAATAGCTAGTGTTAAATTGTGTTCTGCATGCACATCAGTGAAATTTATATACAGTATTTCGCAATCTCCAATTATATTATGTCAGTATTTTCTTTCTACATCATTATTCATCTCATCTTGGAGTGGATCAAACTCATTTTATTCGTCAGAAATGGGTGATGTTGATCTCAGTCATTCTATGAAAGAGCAGCCAGCATTGCGCGTGTAGAAATGAAAGAAGAACAGGAGCATCACTAAGAGAAGGGAATGGCGCACACGGAAAAGCACTTCCTCTGGTGCAAGTGACAAGTTTACAGAAACGACGGTAGGGGTTTTAACAATCAGATATTTGCAATTAATGATTTGATGCCATCAATCAATGGATTGTAAACGCTCCGACTTAAATATTTGTATCTTAATTCCTTGTGCTAGTAGTCCATAGCTTTCTGTATAGGGTGTGCTGTATGGCTGATCTATGTTTGAAATGAGATTCACGTACAAATCTATGTTTAAAATTAAATCCATGTACAAAAGCAAGATAAGTAAACCCGATTTTTCAATGCATGGTTTTAATACTGATCTTATAGCACTGATCATTTTGTTTCGGCAATTCATTTTATACCAGAAACCTCTTCTCATTAGAGAAATACATGATGATTGTAAAATACTAACCGCTGATGTGCATATGAGGCAATGAATACTCTTGTATGAATTTAAATGATTACCAAAGCCACACAGATCTATTCGACAATCTATAACGACAAAGTAGTAGAACGGACTACACCCGGCGGGAAGCTGTTTAAGGAGTGAAAAAAGTGCAGCCAAAAGTATTAGTATGTTTCGATCCTGCTTGCCTAGTACTGTTTGAAAATACATATCTTTAAAATCTTCCATGGCCTTCTTGCCAGAAAATCATAGATATCGAATTTTCATAGGAAGTACACTATTTTTCTCCGGAAATCAATATTTGATTGGATTGTGTGGGCAGTGCAAAAAAAGTGCAGTCATAAGTAAAACTAAATATCAACTATGCCTGCATAGAGGTATTTGAAAATGTACATCTAAAGATTCATTTCATAAAGATGCATGTGTATTCCAAATAGGGTCTACCACCAATCTAGCATGGTTGAGATATATCATTACTATTATCTGCATACTTTCACTGCCCACACATTTTTCATTCAAGTTCATTTATATAGCCTCGCAGGAGAGGCCTACCAATTATCTTTTGGATAGTGAGGGCATAGAGGATTTTAAGGATATATATTTTTAGATTCCTCTGAGTAGGCATGGATAATATATATTATTTCCTATGGCTGCACTTTTTTATATTGCCCGCACAATCGAATTAAATGTTGATCTATTGGAGAAAAATAGAATGCGTATTATGAAATTTCGATGTCTATCATTATCTAGCAAGAAGGGCATGTAAGTATCTTCAAATATACATTTTCAAATTCCTCTATGCAGGCTTAGTTGATATTTATTGCTAATTATGGCTGCACTATTTTTCTAAATAGTGCATAATTCTACTACTGCTGAAAGCTTCAGGAATTTGATTCTCCTTCAGATCTACCAACATTGACCTAAATTGGTGCTTGAATGATCAGCTGAAATGACTATCAACGAGCCGCCATTGCCCATTCTAGTAAAAAAATTAGACAAGTATGACCAAAATCATCTAAATACCAGCGAAGACAATATGTTATGGCAACATGCTATCTAAGCCAACATTTATAAGTTTGTGTGAGCATTTCTGAAGTCGCATTATGTAAATTTATGATGAATACGAAATAACAGGTATTTATTACACTTGCGGAACTGGTCAAAATGTTCCTCAGCATGAATGAAACAATTCTAGAAAAGCTTGAAGAGATGCAGAGCCCATCGTATTTTCAATCACATTTTGTTGTATTGAAGCAAATGAATTTCCTTTCAGCATTGTACCATAAAACCGGACCTGTAGACTGCACAGAGAAAAGTATTACGTGGGTGAATTTCATTTGAAACACTATGCATTTATGTCCAACGCCAAGAGAAATCCTAAAATAGTACATCAACCGCAATTTAACCCTATATAATCTGAAAAAATATGCAGGATTCTCAAGAATCGCTTGTTCATGCTATCAGCTATCAAGTTTTGATGAGATGGAAAAGCAAATTAAAATCCCAAACATGAAGCAGCTAAAAATGTCGAGCTGATAGACAAGCTTTCAGAGCATTAGGTAAAAATGAATAAATTATAGGCACAGTTTGGTGAAATTGGTATGTGACAATTTTGTTATTAGCTCGCAACAGATTACTCTTATATAGTTTCTGACGATAAGTAGCTCTCAGAATTTATATACTGTGACGAGGGCCCCCTGAAACCCGGTTATTCATTCTTAAAATGAGTGCAACATAGACTCTGCTGTATAGATGAAAGAATAGAATGACTGATTAAATGCAAAGTAAGTATATAAGGGAGGTATGCAATCAAACATGATTTGTGGGGACATCTATGATATTACTTTTTATCCAGCTCTTGTAAGTAGTTTTATTTGATATCTCAATTGATAACAGAAGATTATTGAAATATTAAATGGAAGGAACTTAATAGCTATGTCAAAACTATGAATCAGCGAAAAATTACACTTATTACTGCTTTAATCACGCAGAGTTGACCTTCACTGTGATGTGAAGCGTGACACATCCATCATAGGCAAAAAATGTTACTAAAGCATCAAGCAGGGATTCTTTTCTTCTCATTCCAGGAAATATTTTATTAGATGTATCTTGGATATGTAGATAAACAATATGTAAGCACCAAATGAATCAATTTCTCCACTGTTTCATCTGTAAAACCACACCATTCAGAAATGACACGTCCATCAGCAAAGTTGGGATGATATATGAAAAGCTTGATGAATTTCATGTAGAAATGAATTACAAAATTGAGTTGGTGGCAAAAATTTTAGCCACAGTAACCTTTTGAAATTGGTAAATATGAATTTCTGTAAATAATTTTTGGCGAAAAAAGATGGCAGACATGTCGCCAAAAAATACATAAGAGCAATGAATTGATAGCACACTTTTAAACATATTTAAACATAGCATATTTAAACACTTTGATTAAATGACTCTCATTGAGTATGAAAAGGATATCGTCGAACTCGCCGAATCTGGATTATCGCTTCTAGTTTCGACGGCATGATTCGCCTAGCGAGTGTTATTACGATGCTCCAAATGTTCGGATAATCTGATAAAAGGACCTTTATTCCGATTGCCAACCTCTAGAAACCACGAAATGCCATAGACTTCGCTGATTAGACATTCATCACGCGTCAAAGAATTCTTAACGAACTGGAAAATTCAATGACTCATTTAGGATGATTTTGATATGTCAGTCTTCATTACTGAATGCCATCGGTGCATTCTCAAGTACTCCTCAAACTAATCAGCGTAGCATCTACATGATTAATTTCCCGCTACAGCACTAGGCAAGTTATTCCATGATTTATCATTTTGATAAATCTCGGGCGCAGAAATATCTAATTTTCGTTCTCAATAAATTGAATTGCTTCATTGTGAATTCAACGGATAAGTTCAGTTATGTAATCGCATGTTTCTTTCCACGCAACTAATGAGAGATTTGTGTTAAATACATCTGTCAGATATTGAGCTTGGCTCTCGACATGTTTTCTTCTGTCAATGTTCTCATGCTGATGGGAGTCTTCCGCTTGGAATGAGCTGTTGATTAGGAATGTTAATTCTGTCTAAGCAAAAATAGTAATGGTGAACAAAACCAAATTTTACACTGGTCAATCCTCATCAGGGTTAAGTTACATTTAGTAACATATTAGCACATATATATCATATGATATTGATAGTCATACATGGTGTCTCAATAGTTCTGGACTATAGGAAAAATATGGTAGGCTACAAAGCAATACAATTTATTGTGTTAACACTGAAGACATTGGATAGATTACAGATATTTTATGCAAAATACAAAATATTTTATGAAAATTATAGCATTATGTATATAATAAGCTTCTGAAAAGTCGCAAAACACGATGTCCAAACTGACCACCGTTTTGTTCAATACATTTTCTGCATCGATGCAGAACTGATTCTTGAGTTTGTAGAATAACAGTAGCATCAATTTTGGCCATTTCATTTGATATTCCATTTTTCAGATCATCCACCGCTCTAGGTATGGTGTTGAATACGACCGACTTCAAATGTCCCCAAAGGAAAAAATCGAGTTGACTTAGATCTGCAGATACGAGAAAGTCTCGATTATTTCACTGTCTGGTAGTCATTTATCTACGCATGAAGTTGCAGGCAGATTTAGCTCTGAAAATCCTGGATGGAATATCAATTACTCGACAGTTAGCTGATTACTACAGAAGTTCAATACGTCTTGAAGTGTCCACAATCTCCCTCGTAGTGGACGACCTTCTTTGGTTAGTGATGACGGAACAGCAATACCTGTTCAACTTGTAATGAGCTCAAAAAAGTCAATTCGCAAATTGAGCCAAGAATGTGGTGTCAGTCGTGCATCAGTTCATTGGATCTTGCAAAGGCATAAATTTCACCCATCCAAAGTGCACCTGGTGCAATAACTGAATGAAGATGATGCAGATAGACGCAAAGAATTTTACGAATGGATGTTGCAACAACGGACTTCCTTTACACAGTCCGTTATGTTCAGCGATGAAGCTGTTTTATCTTTCTTCACATGTTAACAGACACAACTCTCGTTACTGGTGCGATACTAATCCACACTAGGATGGAAGATTCCAAAATGCAAAATGCTCCAAGGAAAATGGTTTTGGTCGCGATTTAGGGAAATCGAGTTATCGGCCCATTTTTCTTTGATGAGCATGTCATAAAAGATTCACACCTATCTCTGCTTCAAACTTATTGGTTTCTGCTACAAACCAAATTCAAACTGCTTCAAATGTCTTTCGTTTTCTCTTCTCTTGATTTTAATATGCTACTTTAATGGAAACTTATTAGCACTAAAAGGTGACATAGGATGGAACGAATTTTGCATAATTAATTTTTTTATAAAAGTGAAAAATTTTTAAGAAAGTTATTGAATATTCATTCTTTATTATACAAAAAAGTTGAATGACACAGTTGAAGGGTATTGATTGATTGATGCTACTAGTATTCTTGAATTTACTTGAGTTCCTGGTATTTTGACTCTCTAAGATTCTATCGAAAAACTCTCTCCCGGGGCAAATTCAAGCAGTTTCATGTGGATTGAGTCCACAATTGGACAGTAAATAAACCAATTCAAGCACGCGAGGCAGCTCAACTTGTAAAGCATAATGCAATGTAAATAAATAATAGATATCTACGAATATTTCTGTTGGAAAATTTGAATACAAGATCATGAGCCTTCTATGTAGGTGTGCTGTTATGAAAAATAAAAATATAATAATCCCTAGTTATCCATGTATGTTATGAATCTGGATTTGCAGTAAAAGTATAAATTTGAATTGCTTTTACTTTTGCGAAGCATTCAAGTCTACGATGCTTCAGAAAGGCGCTAAGTTCGCTCGGTCCAATGATTTGGGAACAGTCAATTCTGATGGAGTGCGCAAACTTCCAAGATTTAATGACGGAGATGTCGATTCTCAGCAGTTCCAGATGATAGATGCTCAATACTGTGATTTCCTGTGTGATGACCTCAGCATGTTTTACAATACGATAGTGTACCATGCCGCACATCGGCTTCGACTCGACATTAAATAGAAATGAAAAACCGGAAGTCGACTGACAGACAGGCCAGCACAAAGTCGTGATCTCAATTTAATCGTCCACTCATGGGCAGAACTGAAATCGAGAATTGTAATAAATTACATTTTCTGATGAGCAATTAGTAATTGTAATCGATTACTTTTTCTGATGAGTAATTTGGAATTGTAATAAACTATGTTTCTAGCCATGCAATTGAGAAGTAATTGCAATAAAGTAACAGACAGCTATGGTCACTAGCACGCATTTTAAATTACTTTACTGTCCTTCACTTTACTTACATAGGTGTACGCACAACTACCAGAAGTTTTTTCGAAGCATTTTATTACTAGATTTATGTCAAAATCTAAATTCAGTGCCTTTGTTATGACATTCTTTCCTCTTTAATTGCTGATCGGAAAGGGTAAATGAGAAAACTACTATCACTTAATTTTCTCTCGTAAAAAAGGGAATTTTCTTCTTCTGGGAAATTTTCTCTCGAAAACGGATGAATTGCGCAGCAACGTTGATCCCAAAGTTGTAACCAAAAGAAAGAGGAGATCATTGCGATTCTAATGGCATCTCTCTCGATTTCGCACGATCCATGGAACACCCGCAAACTGCATTTAAAGAAAGAATACATAGAAACTTTAATTTTGAAAATTAGTTAGGCATTAAAGAGTTAAGCATGACCGTCAATGAATTTTTCTCCTTCAGTCAGCATGAAATTACTTCTGTGTGTGTATGTGGGACAATTTGGAAGTGACACATGAGCAAAAAAGTGTTCTGACCATTTTCATCAAGTCTCCTAGAAGCCACAAGTCTTGATATCACATTACTTTTTCTCCAGTTTGATTGCAGTAGAATTGCAAGGCGAAAAGTTTTTGCGGGAAAGAATGAAAAGGTGTCAATTCAATATCAATGTTACAAGCGTGGTCTGTTTTTCCGAGAAGCAGTTGTGATTATCCTTTGTATATCCGCCCAGAAAAAAATGGTTTAGTGTAATTTCAGCAATTATCTAAAATAGTTTCAAAGTAATTGAAATGCAATTGAAGAAAGACGGAGCAATTTGCAACAATAATTTATCACATTTCATAACAAGTTGATGCAAGTCTACACTCTTTTCATTTGATTGAACAGTTAAGCGAGCGACTAGATAATTATTATCACATTTTCTGGCATTATTCCGAGCTATGATCCTTCCGTGGCCGCTATCACATCCTCCCTCACAATGAAAAAGCTTCGAAAAGGGCAAGGATAGTTTGAACAATAATATTGCGACGCAAAGCGAGGCCGGCTCACGCTTGTATCTCCCATGTTGTCAATTATTATTTTTCTGTGACCCCGAATTGATAGTCGAAGAACATCCTTTTAACTCTTCCTAATATCGTGAAGTTCTACTCAAGCCGGAATTCGACAAATCACGCAAAAACGATTGCTCGTGGCTGGTTCATCTCCCAAACTTGCCTCACTTAGGTTGGATCTCATCCCCTACTCCAAGTCACTTTTGAAGTTACAATACATCATCGCCTTCCACTCGTCTCGCTTGTGCCGTATTTTAGCAGTTCTACGACAAGTGTATCGATTTTTAGAGAAGCGTTTCTCGTGTATACACTGCAATCTCAAATTCATATCGAATGCATTCATTCTTCTGTCATAACATTGCAACTAAAAGTTCAGTTTAATATGAGATTTGTATTCAGAGTTATTAATCTCAATTTGATCGCCTTCAGAAGCTAATTGCAGAGTAGTATGAATTGATTCCATTCTTTTTATCGTTCGCCATATCGGTTGCGGAATTATCATTCGGAATAAGCACTGCTCTATCACATAACAAACTTAATTTTGCAATATAAAATGAAATACATGGAAAATGTCATCAGATACTCTGACGGTTCAAATTAGACGTCATGGGGAAATTAGATGCTGAATTAGAGAACGGGTAAATAACATCAACTTAAAACCTTCCGAGTTCGAAACCCAACCAGAGATTCCTCAGACCTTCTTCCTGAGTTCTGGTTTTAGTAACGCCGGCCGTTTAATTTAATTAGACCCATGTCGACCGTCGATGATATTCAGTCGAGAATAAATTGCTTAGTCAATCATTACTTCATTAAGAGCATGTAAATGTAACAATTTGAAAGTATCTACGTGTGTATGTATGCTTTGTGATATATTGCGAACTGTTCTTTAAACAGTTAAAAAATGATTACTGGCAACTTATATACCGGTATGTAGTTGAAACCCCACTTTATCTCAAATGAAGTTTCCAGAATCCTATATTCTGGTCTGTATGAATTTTGTGTTCCTCAACCCATCTATTGTAAAATTATTCCAGATCTTGAATAATTTCACTACATGGGATAGTTTATATAACACGTGGAACATCGAGATGCATTGAATAATCGACTTTGGAATGTCGCCGGACAGCCCCGGTTGACTTCTTTAAACGCCGGCCACCGGCCCGATTTTCTTATCACAAATAGGGCTGTGAGTTGGCATGAGGGCTGTGAGTATGCTGCACTGCATGCATACCAGTGCAGCGTACAGTACACCAAAAAAACACCAAACTCTCGTAGAAGCATGTATTAGGACAAAGCCGAAAGATAAGCTGCTTCGTGTTATAGATAGTTCTGCGCAGAGTTAATTGAGTCATTAAACTCCGGAAAACAGGTTGTCTATTTTTATATGTATACGAGTTACTGCTTCCAATTAAATGCACATTATGCTTAAGTAAAGTAGCAGGAAAGCTGGAGGAGAACCCTACTGGAGGTGATATCTGGAACTTTGTAAAGCCATTATCATGTGGTGATTGGTCGGTATGTAATGCCTCATTATGACGCATTAAGGATCATTTCGGTGTTAGAAATTCATTTAGAAATTCCGAACATAGAGACTTATGGAATGACCACCGTTTGAGGCCATTCAAGTATACAGGGTAATTCAGTTCATCCCGCCGGTAATTAAACAGGTGGTGTTGAAAGATCGAAGTAGTCAAGAGTTAAATTTTATAGCTAAGACTCACGAAAAAGTATTATTAGCAAAATTGAATGCGGTTTTCTACTAACCCGGTCACAACAATTGCTCAAAATATTTGCTGATACACATGCTTCACATCGCTTGAAGAAGTTGGTGTTTCATGCGTCTTGTAGTAGGCTTGTCAATAGAATTCAACACTGCTGCAATTCTGTCTCTCACCTCATGAGTAGATTCTGGTCTTGGAATTTTGTAGATATGATCCCGTGCGCATCCCCATTGCCAAAATTGCTCATCTCCAGATCAGGACTTCGAGATGGCCAATTCCGATGGCCGTCTTTCGCATCCAGTGATCTAAGGATTTTAAGTAGTTCATCAGTGTTCTTGTTCCGCAGCTCCGTCTTGCTGGTAGATCAATGCCTGTTTTCTCCGAATGATAAAGGAATCACTGTTTCTTCATCGCATCATTTTTCAGTAGTTACTGTCCCATCAATGACTTCATGCACAATGCCATAGTCAAAAGCAAACTTTGGTCAAAAGTAATCATCGCCCGAAAACCCGATTGGAGATTTGAGGGGTTTTACGCAAGTCACATGAGGGTTTCCGTCGCACAATAAAAACTACTTTGCAGATTGACTTGACCATTTAAATGACAAACAGCTTCATAAGTGTAGACAATCTTTCGTTACCTGCCAGAATTTTCGCTGTTCATCTGTATAACGGTGAGGCAGAAGTTCAGCCAAGTTTCAAAATCTATTTCCTTCAGTTCTTGCACTCGACTAAATGCGAAGGGTTTTATTTCATTCTTGCGCAATATTCTTTGCATCGGGGATTGCGGTGCGTCGAACTGTTCCGCAACTTTCCGCTGTGAAGTTTGGCGCCTACATGGATTGTCTCCAAACGCTTCAACAATTTCTGCTTCTCTTTTTCATCAGATAGTCGACACTTAGCAGGACCACATGAATGCTTCATCGGCAACACACTGAGTTTGGTTAAAACGCCTTTTCCAATCTAAGATGGTTCTCAGTGTTCATTGAATGCTCTTCTTGTTGTTTCGCAATTATCAAAAGCAATAGAACATGATACAACAGAAGAGATATCTTCGTAACCGAAGTCAGGATAATTCTACTTGAGTCGACAAAACAAACTGGTTTGGAATTGTGAAGGAATGCTTAACTGCTTATTTCCGGCAAGTACCGATTGTAATAACAACTTAAAACATACAAAATCGAATTCTTAATACATAGAGAAATAAGTCGAACCTGATAAACATCGATTGTTTGCTTAGATATCGACTAACCACTTACATCAGTACCGGCGGGCTGAACTGAATCACCCTGTACACCAAATTTTCATTAAAGAAATCGATGAGACCAGTCTGCTACCGAGATGTATATTGCAGAAAAGTGCAACACGTAAAAATGCTCAATTAAACGTGTTGCACTATTTTACGACATATAAAAGTATCACGGTCGCAAACTGATCTTTTTGATTTCTTTAATGAATCGCACCGAGCGATATCCTGCATCAGAAATGATTTGATTCGCTACTGAACTGAGTTTTCAGCATATAGGCTACTATTATGCGTCTCTGATCAGTCATGCGAATATTGGGAGAATTTTTAACGCTTTCTTTATTTCTCAGCTACTGCAAGAATTTGATTTTACTCCCCATTTTGTTTTGCGATAATCGTTCACCATAGAAAGAATGCTTTGAACTAGTTGGAAAATTTAAATTTGATCTAGCAAATTGTTCTATCAGAATGGAGAGGAGAATGATAATCAAAATTTGACTTTGCTATGCCTGTGTCTCGATTGTCATGCCGCAGCAAACTTTGTAAAAACTTGATAATTGACAAATTGCAATCTCATGAAAAAATGGTCAAAAGAAATGAGAGAACGGCTCTCGTCCTAACCAAAGTCTTTCCGAATGTAGATGATAGAAATGTAAGGTTTTCAATAATGAAAATGGAAGAAACGTAGAAAGACGTTTGGATAAAAAGTATGATGCCAATTTATTTCTCCCTTACCTCAACGACAAAACGAATAGTAAAATCAACTCATTAATTAATAAATATAACTTGAACATCCGATTGGTAAATAGAAACAGTAAAAGCTAAAAGATTGTTTCACTAACAAAAAGTAAATAAGCACGATAACTGTAAATACTGTAATATTTTGCCAGATAAATACAAATGTAACATTAAGAATATTGTGTATGAATTCAAATGTATGTAACTGTATTTATATAGGTAAATCATCTAGAAAGTAGATGATAGAGGAGATTCAGATTAAAAGTCTAGATTCAAGAATGAAATTTCATTTAAACAGAAATTATTCATCAGTTCCTGAAACAAGCATCAGGAAATAGGCCACAAGTACATACAGAAATGCTACTATGCGTGTAATGGATCTCTGTAAAACTTGCAGCATAGGCTATATAGTACTTTGCAAGTATCATACCCAGGCACGTATATCTTACATGCTCATTGGTGCATGCCCATTCCAGACGCCATGAAAAACAATGCATACTGTTTTCAATATCAGGAGTAGCCTGCATTTTGTTTTTAAGTGCTAAGACATAAAACTCATCAATTGTGATCATTGCGCTCATGTCTATCTTGCTGATGAGCTTCTGAGAAGGGTTTTAGCACTTCTTCACATGCTCTTCAATAATACCGATTGCGACGACTGTCAAGAAATCATTGATAAAAGATAGATCTATACAAAACTAAAAGGTACATCGGCATCAATACAGTAAGGCTTTGCTGAATACGAAATTCTGTGAGATGCAGAGACCTGCATACATATACATATATTCAGAATGACTTCTGGATTAATAATGCTGAAACCACAACGTGTGCGTGTCAATTAGATGCCATCAAGAGGACTAGTTTAGAACATCCATTGTTTTTCCAACAAGAACAATGGACATCACTTTCGTCACCCTCCAGAGAAAGACTGATCTGTGAGTCTTCTTGCAAATCAAGCAGAATTTCTTCAAGGCCTAATTTGTGCCAGAGTAAAGGGTTGGGTTACGACGCAGCATTATTTTCAATGTGCATGTCTGTTGTGCTCCTTAACAATTATAGAGTGTCGGATTTCTATGAAGCGGACTATACCCCGGCATCAGAGTTGGAGCCGGGCATGGGCCGGGCTTGGCGCTGTAAATGGGAAAATTCGCACGGGCCTGGGCGGGCCTCGGACCTAGAATCTTAGTGCATGGACCTGAAATTTTATCAGAAAAAAATGAAATTGAGATCGTCTTCCATTTTCCGTTTGATTTGGTTTTGTCAAATGGCGGTGTGTGACATCCTAAATTAGTCTGTCCAACCGCGTCGCGGGAATCGGGTGTCATGGATGACAGCCATTTAAAGGACCACTAGAGGACCTCTTCAAAGGATGACATCCACTTTGTCGTTGCCAATAATATACTTAGTCACTGTTAGCGCTTAATGTTATTTAGCGTGCAACGTTTTAATAAGTCATATGATTGTGTAAATTACATTAGTTCATAAGACCGATGACCTCTTCCGATCATCCTGGTTGCGCCGCTGTTAACGATTTTACATTTTGCCATGCGATAAATATCTTGCTTTATATTCTTCATTATTATTCTTTATTGTATACGGTATATGCTTCATTTATGATATGATGCACTGCGCACATAGACTATGCGTGACTGTTCCAGGTACTTTACGCAATACAAATAGTATACCACATTTTTTCTTTAGTGACAGGTGTCAGAATCATCACATAGTTTGACTATTTGTACAGTCATCATTAATACACATCATATATTTCATGGTTTTATAATATCGGGTTGAAATTAAGTACTAGCAGGCATGGGCCGGGCCCGGTCTTGAGAAATCAAAATTGACACGGGCCTGGTCGGGCTTGGACTTCAAACGTGGGCCGGTTTCAACTCTGCCCAGCATATATCATGCGCTTCTCGAATGAGTTTGGAGACGATTTCTTTAGCTGATACGAGTATGTAAATGGCGAAATATTTGCCTCACATCCACATGATTGAAAATAGGCGTTGACATTCCGCTCAGCACATGAAGTATATTCATTCTGTCTATTTTAGAATCAAATTTGGAGTGAAATATTTTGATAATCATTCAAACAACAAAATTCCAACATTCTCTGCAGCTGACAATCTTTCATTCACATCAGGGAATGTTGGACAAGATAATGGAATGCTGTCATAAACAAACAACTATCAACAACATTTCGGATATCACAGTTGCAAATTAATTGTAGTCTGTTTGACCTATCAGGAGCTAAATAAAGAAATAAAGCGATTCACAGCAAAATTCAATGAAAACGAAGTTTTTGTGTGGACACGAAACTTCATGAAACTCATCATAAAACGAAACTTTGACATTTCGGTGACATTTGTGTTAGTGAGAGCACAAAATTGCACTTTTTGCTTCTCCTGTTTAAATTCATGAGTTGACGTACATCATCCCACAGCTGTCTACGTTTGTTTCCTATAACTATCCTTTTCAATGTATGATCTTTCGATGTTTCAACCATGAATGAGTTTATCTGTAAAAAATGTCTATATATGATACATTGTAAAGTTATACAGTCTAGAGGGAATGTGATCATTTCACCGAGACAAATTCTCTAATCCCTGAAGCTGTCGGTTTGGAAACAATGCTGACGGAAAAGTGACATTTACATGTAGAATGGGTTAAATAATAGACTGTGCATGTGAATGAGATACTGAAATAGAAAGACCTGAACAATTTCAATAATTCATCGGCAGTCAAAGACGCTGAGGTTTGCCCAAAAAAAGCTTGTCTGTGCACCTTGAAATGGCTCAAGCTACATCTCAAAATCTCTGAACATATTACTGAAGGACTGCACAGCAGGCTTCTCTCACAGTATACCGGTCTGCCATGCGGATGATGATCATTGTGATTGCAGAGTGCCAGCTTGCCTAGGCTTAGAATGGAACAGTATCCTCAGACGAACAATTAAACACGAAATTCATTGGCAATGGTAGAGGTTGCGTCTCGCCCTACAAGATCTAACAGTCCCGCTTGCATTTAAGCCAATGTACGGCTATGCGCAGCGTCTACGGCTACCGAAGAATTCTGTTCTTAAATTGTGAAAGTCTGATGATTTTATTCAATTCTGTGGACACTGTATTTTTCAGTCTGTCGTCATGCCTACAAAGCCGATAACTTTGGCATCATTTGTATTTTTTAGCTCATATATCTCTTGTAACGGATATTGTCTGCATGTTTTGATTGAAAATTGAAAATGCAGTATATCTATTCTATTCATCCGAATGAATAAGTGCACCAAATATAAGTCTATTGCGAGACTTGATAATCTGCTTCATTTTTTACTTGACATCCAATAATTTTGGAAAAAAGCTGACAGTACTGGTTAAGAATTTATTGTGAGTAGTGTTTTTATGGTATTTTTTTTCTTCATATAATACTACCATGTAGATACACTTGTAGATGAATTACCATGTTAATGCCTTAAATTCATATGTGATTTGTTAATAGTACATGCGCAATTTGAATTGCTTGTCTCCATGCATAGAAACTTGAAGTCACAAAAATTAGATTCCATTATAGTTTAACCTTCGCCCCACTGGGGGGGATGCAAATATCGCAGTCCCCTGCTAATCTCCCAAACTATTATACCAGTATTGCCAAACCAGACATCAATCGACAGGGCATTAAAGGACAAAATTTTTAATTATTGCTGATTAGATGCAGAACTAAAAAGAACAAAAATAATGAAAACATGCATACATAATAACTAGATGATTCTATATTCTAAAACTATGCATTTGTAAATATCTTTGCATTGATAGGAAGAATCTTTTCTGTATTCTCAACTTATTTCATCAAAAATTGATGCCGCAATATACATCAGAAGTGAATATGCCGAAATCAGCCAAAATGTTTCAAACATTCAAATTTTAAAATAGCTCTCACGCCAAAAGCATAGTGCCAAATTTATTTTCCTTCCTTCAAAAGTTGCATAACACATAGAAAATAAATTACTATGAATCTGGTGGCCATAGCTGGCTTGGTTTAAAAGATATTTAAAAAATTTGCCAGGGGGACGCAAAACGCCCCCAGTGGAGCGAGGGTTAAAATAGATGTTGTAGCTTTTAGGGTGCATTATATTTTTTGAGCAATATCAAACATTTGTAGGGAACTGTTTTGGGTAAAACAGAATTGAGACACTTTTCAACTCGACACAACAACAAATGCACATGTAGAGTTGTATGGAGTATACAGCGACTGTTCATCAAAATAGGTATGAAGTAAAACTTCAAGATACAAAATTTAATTATTATAATGAATATCTGTCAAATCAAGCTGATGTAGCATGGATCGCAGCAGTGGCGAATGCTCAGGGTAATTAAGGTTAACAGTGTTTACTGTCAAATTATCATGTTAAACCAACTTTTACCGTTTCATTCTTAATGATAGTGATAAAGCAATTCGTTGCAAAGTAAATTCCAGAAATTTAATTCTTATCATAGGTAATTATTAATATTTGTACTACTATATTTGAAGCTTATTAGTAACACATCCTACAGTGGTGAAAGAAGATTCAATATTAAGAAGATGATTACACATCTGATGTGATTATGTATTGGCATGGAAATATCGATTGTTGATAAACGTCATCCAGTAATATCTCGAGTCGGCAAAGAAATCAGAGTAAAGATTCCTCTCAAACATTACCTAGTGTTGCGGGAATATATCTGTCTTGTCTCCTAATGATTTGTTTTGCTCCATCGATGAAGATAAGATGCATGTTTTGCAAAACAGACTGCATGCTGAATTGCACGCTTTGTAGTAAACCGATGAGTCTGTTGGTCAGACAGTAAGTGCAGCAGGGTTTGTAACCTGTTGATACGTGATTTTTCTGATGTTTTTCCCACGACTGAGGCTACTCAAAACACTCACACTCTTATTGTGTCAAGTTGTGGTTGTGAAAGATCCTTCTCTACTCTCAAAAGAACTAAAATATTTTCTAAGGACGAGTATGTCGATGAGAGATTGTGTAGCTTGTCTCTTCTTTCGATTGAAGACAAACTCATAGCCCGTATGATAAACTGTGGCGCTGAAAAATGGCATTCAGATGTTATCGATCGAAATTTTTGCAATGTCAGAAAAAAATAGAATTGAAGAAAAAAATGAATGTTGAATTGGAATGCTTTGTTTTTCCTTCATTTAGAAGGTACAAGTGTACGGATGTTGTATATACTCGTATGCATAGAGTAAGTATGTTAGGTAGAGTGGTAACTCCGCATTTATTAAATCCCCAATGTGTATACACTTTCAATTTTATTAAATGAACTCAAGGGAGACAGTCGGAATTGTTTCCAAATGTGAGATATACACATTTATGCAGTTTTGAAGAAATAGCAACGGAATTGAGTGATCATGATTGCAATGCAGAAGGAATGATGGTATTTCACAGATTCTCATGACTGCCTTGGAGATTTAATGTTTGTTGAATTAGCAATTCGATGGGTTCCTATTACTTTCATGCTCAACCTCAAGAGTATTTTCTTAAGCGTGATCATATCACAGGCAAGTTGCCACTGGCCTGATCACATAATCAAAGACAATGATTTCATTTAACTTTGAAAGATGTAAATGGTTCCACATCACTATTCAGATTCTAGAAATGAAACATGAATTTAGTGAATCATAAAATCATGCCGGTGAAAATTGAATTAAAAATCTGAAATTTCGGCCAAGATAGGACGAATAAGATCGCGATTTTTCATGAAGACTTTCATTATGATACAATTCATGAAATTTCCTCTATAATCAGCTGACTTTCCGCTTAGCTAGGATGCCTATTAGCAAATATTCATTCCTTTTGATATCCAAATAGTTTCATACTACTTATTTAGGAGAGTCATCTCGGTAGTATATAAATTTGCAAATTTTGACTTTTTTCAAAAGCGCTGAAATAATTTTTTGGACCGCAGGAACGTAAAATCTCCGCAAAAAACTGAATCTTTTGATAAAAAATTTCACTGTATACAGATACTTTTTTGAGTCGACACTCTACCTATGTATCCCTACTCTATGGGTACAAGTGTACGGATGTTGTATATACTCGTATGCATTTTAAAACGGTATGATAAAAGGCGAACAATTACATAATAGTTGACCTGCTGTTTTCCTATTGATTCTTAAGTTTAATAGGTTTAGGTACTTACCTGAGAATGAGAGACAATAATCGCCTCTGGATCGCGGATACATTAAGACCTAGATATCTCTAAGTAAAATCGATTATTATGTCAGGAAGCTACTCATTTTCCGAAATTCGGTTACGATTAATGTAATATGAAAGGGATGGTTAAAACCGCAGACGTAATTTATTCATTAAAAGGTGGAAAGAGATTGAGAAGGAGAAACGGCGGCGCAAATCATGATTTTCTGAGTTTATTGCTGCATTCATTCCACGACAAACTGCGGAGAAGAAATAGGACGAAAGATCACGCTTCCACACTCTCAGGACGATTACTTGCCATTAGCTAATTCCTTTAAGTCGACCTGGTTTACACTATCTGCAATGACATCCAGTGAGGAGCATTTTCATATTGAGAAATGTTTTCTGAGGAGCGAAATATTACCTGGATGTACCTGACACACCGCATATTCACGTCATGAAGAAATATTAATAGAAAATTGATGTAAATGACAATTGCACGGTAGATTGATGTTTCCAAGTGTTCTCAGATAAAGGCTATTGTGTTTGCATATGATATTTTATCAAATTTTAACACAGATGAAAATAATCGTTTGCTTCTATTTTGATGCTTCTCGGCAAGCGAGAAACCCTGGGGAAATCGTCACTACTAACGTCATATCGGTAGAATGAAGGATTACTAGCAGAGGGTTTGCAAAAAAGGTTATCATGATTTTGAAGAGAAAATTCTCAGCGATTCTTACTCAACGATTCGCATGTAGAAAGAATATAAAAGTACTTTGTTTCTATTGATAAACATCACAGAAGGAAACACTTTCTAAAGAGTGATTGTTACATGGGAAGATAGGGTTGAAACGTTTTTAACATATTGACTTAAGGAAAATGCTGATCAACATTGCCAAAGCGCAGATAGCGCGTTAATATATTGGTGCAAAATTGCAGAATTGTTAATGGATATAGGCTCAAAGGAGTCAAGATGGAGTTGGCCAAGACCATCGTTGGATTCGTATCTCGAAAAAGTGACTTTGCTTCATTATTTCGTCAGACCCTTTTTTATGATGATGTCATTTTAGTCTTGTAAGTCACTTCGTAAAAAAAGCAATGGGATGACAAAAATGAGATTTTCTATGTTTTCTCTGATGAACTGAAAATGAACTAGTCTAGAGACACAGTTTTCGGAATGGCATGTCTTCAGGTCATTTCTTATCATGTGTATGTGATATCACCATGTTTCTGATCGGCGATGTATGCGAGAACATGGTTTCTTGCATTAGTTTGGTTAGAGTGCATCTAATGCTAAGGAACAAAGCTATACAGCAATTTCCGCAACGGGGTTGTAGACGCATCGTGATCATGGAGGAGGACGATTCGTTCTCACTCCCTAATTTATAGAGAATTTCTCCGAATCACTAGAAAATATGCAATTTGGCTGGTATGTGAAGCTTCTAATGATACTATTCATTCGCTCATCTGCATGCTATGGATGCCAATTAAAAATATAGAATTTCCAATTTTCTGCAATTTTCTGCAAATTTTGAGAGTGGCTTTACTGATAAGTGACCTGTGTTTAGAATTCGACACGAAAGAAACGCAAAGGAATTTCAATGAAATCGTAATTCAAAAGTCTGAGCATCGAAAGTAAATATGATTTGAACATTTCAGTCCACTTGTTTTTACTTTTAGAAATTTATTTCACTGCATCACATTATTTGAAGACTTTATCTATCTATATATATATTTTTTATCAGTTTACTCTACTATCTCTGTACATCTTAATCAAATAAATTAATAATGATCAAATTAATTAATAATTGTAATCAATTAAAATAATTAATTTTGTAGATGTCTGGAGGTCGGATGACGATTTATCGGCATCTGATGTAATGATTCTCTACAATAGGGTATACTACACTGATGACGGCAAATAAGCCAGAACCGCTTGTAGTTCCCGCAATAATTTAAGTAAGGTTTTGTTTTCACCTCTTGAATTATCTCTGTGTAATATAGTTATCTATGCACCATGATGCGTGTATGTGCATTCTGTTAAGGCATGCTAGTCTTGGTGTTCACTCCAACTATAAAATGTTTAAATTTGTGCGTCAGCGAAATACAGAAATACACTTGCAGGTGATGCAAGATGATCTTTTAACTAAAACTTGCCAGCAGTTTATGATAATTATTAATTTTAATCTATAAGTTGATTATTCAGCATGAATTACAAAGTTGGTCTTTCAGTTGGGTCTGCAGAGATCTGGAACACATCGAAGGCACGATTGCTTTCTCAAACATTTTGCTTCAAGCTTTGTATTTTCATTTGAAGACAGATAGCCAAGACTTTTTAGTTATTTCTTCGCATTTCGTGACCAAAATTCAAGCAACTGTCGCATTTGAATGGTCTTCGTCTGTTTTCTTTCGACCAGACGCAATACTAAATCTTAAAGAAAGTATCATGAAACATTCAAGCAGTTCGTGAGCTTGTTTTTCACCATTAAGGCAGGATGTGTAGTGCACAGAATTAGAAAACAGGTGTTTTGACTTTGAGATAGTGACATTTCATTGTATTTTTTGCAAATAAATCTTCGGGTATTCAATAGCCTTCGTGTCAAGCGACATTCAAGCTTGTTCGACAAACACTAGCTTTCGTGTCACAAATTTCATCCATGTGACTTTTTGTTTCATGCGTCTCTGACTATCATTGTTGCCCGCGGGATTGACACGAAGTTAACCGTCAAATTATATACATGAGGCTCGCATTAACCCCGTGAATCTTATTCTAAATCTTTCATGAGCTGATAAACAGAATAATTTCAGTAGATCCATGCTACGGCTTCGAATGTCCATTAAATATTACTGAAATTAAACAAATCAAATACCAGCCGTAAATATTGGATAACGAAATTCATTTAACTTTTGAAATATACACAGCACTTTTAGGGATTGGGGAAAAATTTCACAAACTTTGTGATGGCTGTGAAATAGTAGTATATGAATTATTTTTACATGCATTCATGGGTCTGAGAACAGACACGCATTTTGGAACAGACTTATGAATTATCAATGCACAACATTGCACGTGAGTGTATCTGCTTACATAGTGAATTTAAGAAACTTGCTCTTACCGTAGTTCCCTGTAAATTCTATGCTTTATCGCTAGTGGTATGGCAAGTGTTCGTTCTTTCTCCGGGAGACAAACCTAGGTCGGGTAAAGACATCTGTAACTATTTTGCAAGCGGTACACTTTGCTTTCTTGCTAGACTCTACACCATAGAATGGAAGTGCAATATTCATCAATGAATCAAATGGAATGAAGACGGCCACCTAATGAATGTTTCAGTATAAGCAAGGATGATATATTAGACTTTTAATTAGATATTACCGAAAAATGAGCAACAAATTACCACAGGAAGCCGGCAAGAATAATTACCGACAAAGTACCGTTGGAATACCAGCGATGGACCTCTGTAATACCGGCCACAGACCTCTTGAATAGCACAATGGAATACCTACATAATGCATCTGAGGAATACCAACAGCATATCTTTGGAATACAGTAATGGAATACCAACTATACATCTATGGAATGCCAGTAATATATCTATGGAATACCAAAAATATATCTATGGACTACCAACAATATATCTATGGAAAGCCGGTGATATATCTATGGAATATCGGTGACATAACTCTGAAATGCTGGCAGGAATGCGAGTTCCTCGGGGAGCATGTACTCAACCCTTGAAAAGTATTTTGTGACTATAAGATACTTACGTAAGCCACAAACCGTGTTATAAACTCATTCAATTATGTTTCAACCGGTTATTATTTTTTAGCTGCTTTCGTTTGACACGTTCAGCGACATCAACCTAAACGGCTTGCAAACGGTTATCAGGCAGCGATTAAAATCAGTTAATTGTTTCACCTAACATATGCGTGGGATCAAACGAAAATCTGATGTATTTTGGGGAATGTGTTTCATATACGGATGGCATTTGGTATAAGAAGAAGACTTTGTGCAAGTTAACTCAGTGCAAACACTCCTGTTGTCATAGAAGCAAGAAAATAAGTAGGAAGTATTTTCATCAACATCTGGTGTTATGCGGTCATGTTCTCACACTGCTTCTCTTGTTTCTTCTCATTGTACAACATACAGATCTGCTGCTCAACATGCAGGGATATCGGGGAAAGATGACCGCTTAAAGTTCAACACCAATCATTCAAAATGTACGAAATTAATTCTGCACAAATATCCAGGAAATGTTGTTGAAGCAGCTAAATGTCGCATTTTGTTGACATAAACTCCTATTGCTTTCTGAAAAATTATTATATGAATTTATTGGCTTAAAAACAAGGATATATCACCTGTTGTTATAATTTCGTGCTTTATCTTCATACGAATACTGTCGAATATTTAAATTCCATTTTTACCGTATGTTGACAGAACAATCATTCTGAAGAACTGAATAACAATAAGACAATTCTGGCTCTGTTTATGTTCATTTCTGATATTGTTTTCGAATATTAATTGAAGCTGAGATGCTGAAAAGCTTTAGGATGTAATTACAGGCGAACTTCGAGCAAGTACACCATTGAGATGGGCATACATCCAATCACTTCTATTATGCGTAGCACGAGTTTCTGAGGGAAACGAAGCCGAAGGTGAGACTTTAACAGAATGATGTACGGCCTATGGCTACTGCGAATCTGTGCGTCTGCAAAGCTCTGCCTGGTCCTCTTCTAGTAGACACACTCAAAGAAAAAACAGGTAAATCTAATGGGAAGCAGACCAACACTTTCGGCAAAAATGAGATTTACATGTTTTCTCTGATTGAGTGAAAAGTCAGCATAATTTGAATGTATGTTGCTCCATAGACACATCAGTTCATGTAAAGAGTAGCGGCTAGCAAAACTATGATTGATGCCATCGAATAACTGCAACTGCTTATGTCATAGAAAGATGTCCTCAGACTTGAACAATTTAAGAATAGAATTCAATCTGCTCGTGGTGGCCCATAGTAGCCTAAAATATCTAGAATCGAGAGCCTAGAAGTATGAAGACATCCTTCTACTCTATGCCCACGCGAGCTGGCACTGCGATCTTTATGATTATCGATCACTGTGTAATTATAATGCACGGATGATGCAAATTACACATGCATGTGCAATAAAGTTTGTCAATGTATGTCTTTATACCGATTGAAAGTCAATAGCAACCTAATCCCTCAATACTTTATATCGAAGAGAAAGTACGAAAATATCATTATGTTAGATCATTAGACATTCAGGGACAGCTGCACAGTGCATGCACTGTGACTGCACAGCGGCCGCGAGCAGAAAAGAAGACAAAAGCCGTGCTTTTCCCGTCCAGTAGGTTTGCATGCATCAGGACTCGGGACTAGGTCCCTTTTTTCACTGTGATAACCTGGGGTCTCTAAAGAATGCAGAGAAGGTGGTCCGTGGGCTGTGGTTTACGCCGACGACCTCGTGATATTTGAAAGCAATCCTCAGGAAGTAGAACTATGGTTCAGAAAGAATTGTATGAAGACGTCCAGGGAGAGCAACGATGGAGATCCGAGGCCAACTGTTGAAGAGTGTAACGAAGAGCTTCTGAAGAGGGCAGTCACTAAACTGGGAAAAATTTAAAATGCTACTGGTGATTTTAGCATGATGCTATAAACTGACACTATGACTGAGGTTTCAGCCATGCAGCTTCTGATAAAGTTGATAAAGACTGCCAAAAATCTTTCCGGACTAAAAAAAACGAGATCAGAAAAGAAAGTCAGGCTTCCTAAGAAAAAGGGTAATACGTGTACATCTATCAAACTCAAGGCATACAATTTCAAACAATTAGTAGGAGTATTATTCTAGATTTATCTCTTTCCAAAGGGTAGGATTAGGTGATTTCATATTTTTGACGTAAATAGCATGTGATGAAGTTGAACCACGTAAAATAGGCCTCAAGTTTCAACTTTTGAGAGAAGTTTGAAGTCCTTGCATTTTTAGGATTTCCTTCACAGCAGTTTGATTCAAAATGACCGATTAGATGACCGGTGGGGTCGAGGTTGCAACCTATTGGCATCTTGAAAAGTACTTCTTCAAATGTCCCATTCTTCCACTTTTCTCAAACGTCTTGTATCAATGGTGGCCGTCAATGAAACACAGCACTATTTATGTAATATGATTCTATCAGGATCATTCATCATGCCATAGACATTGAACAAAGATTTGAAAATTTTAATGCTGCAAGATCTTGCTTTTTTACTCAAACTGTGATAGGCAATTAATTTACAATAAAAATGAAGTCAAACTTATTCAACAATAATGTATCGCCATGGTACAGTCAAAGTCCTAAAGATCGTCCTTGGATATAAAAGTTGGCATGCCTAAGTTGCACAATGACAATAAATATATTAGCAGATCATGTTTTGGTAGCAAAGTAGGCCTAATATTCTGCAATTCAGGAATAATGAATGACCTTCATTTTAAATCATTTAAAGAATTGATGTGATAGATAACGTGCAATCTGCTTAACCCTTTCGCGAATAAAACGAGTTTGCTCATGGTATGCTGTGCACTATCAGGAGTATATTCGGGCCTAGATATTGGCGTTGATACGGTTAAATTCGTGAGTTTATTGATGATTTCGTGAATGATATGCTGTTCTTAGCTCATTACAACAGATAAAGCCTTTCGATGACGTTTTCAAATTTTGCCGACCAATCAGGATCGAGTTTACCCGTGATTTAATAACAAAGTTTGATAGTGACGCGTTTGCTTTATCAGTGGTTTACTTTATCACTTTCACTTTGATAGAATGCCTGACCTCGGTTCAAGATCTATACACGACTTTAGTAACATTCGTGATAATATTGATCTTGATGATATCTCCGATGCACGGATTAGGAGATGTCCGATGTACGAGACACGTCTCGGACGATGACGTGTCTGACTTATCTGACTCCTCTGATATTGATAGCGATAACGTGTATCCTCGGAATCCGAAAGAGAGTCACAAGATGAGGCACGTAATCTTGAAAATTTAGATGGTTGGAGTTTCGAGGATCTTGCTCCTAATGTAACAGAGGTCAATGATTTGTGGTAAATTCAGTAAATGATTTGTAGCAAATTCAGCTTTGTATCCAAATCTGAGCTGGGTTTGATTGACTAATAACTTTAAATAACTCTACACTTTACAATTAACTCAATAGGCTATTTCTCACTGTAGCAGTAATTAAAGTGCGTCTATCGCCTAGACAAAGTTCAGTGTTCAAAGCGATTCATGCACAACGCAAGAAAAGCTGCAGTGATTCCTGTGTCCTTCATGCTTTGAAATCATATCTTTATGTATACCACCAGCAACGATAATTTGCCGGGTTTTGAAACGCTGTGCTTGAATTGTCCTTCGCTAGGAGCAATAGAATGGACTCTAATTTATTGCCAAATTATTCGCACTATATTTCATCAGCAAAGCCAAGACAATGACTGTAGAAATTATCTGATTGTTGCAAAAAGTCTGCATTCAGCAACATAATATGCGTGTGTTATCAAAGCGCGATGTGAAGCTCTGATTTATCAAGTCTTCGAAGCTTGATCTAGGCTAAATGGAATCTCAGTTTATAGGCGTCGTCATAGATTTCATCATTGGTTGGTCAGAATACCAATAATATCAACTTCTGTCGGACGTAAATCTATACATTTATGTCCTCTGGAAGTGGATTCCTATTTTATTTCTAATAATAAGGATAAATTGATAGAAGTTAAATCATAGGATAAAATAGTATTCCTATGTTATTTCTCATCATACAATGATAATAACATATAATTATAAATATTCTTGTCACATTCCTATATTATTATCTTTAAGAAAAATGCTCGATTGTGCGTTGTTTTTGTTTGTATGCGAGTATGAGGATAGAAAACCAATTTTCAACTTTTCTACAATCATCAAGTATCTAGTTCTCTTTTAATTGATCATTGAATACGATAATTCAAACTTCAAATCATGAAAAAATTCCTTGGAAATCGATAAAACAACAATCAAACCTCTATCCCAGTCGTTGCCCGTCAGTTCACTTCTTCCTTCGAGCTGCTGTCTATAAACTAGACGGGATGAGGTCGTTTTGATATTTCAACGAATCTTTTGTTTAACTTTTTCTTTCATTACAAGAGAAAATATAGAGTCTCGTGATAACTCATTTAATCAAAAACTCTTTTATACTAGAGAAGCTTATAGATATGACCACAACTATTTTCCTTGATGTTTGATGAGTCACGAAAATTGTCGTCTTTTATCGCAATGTAGACTCCAAACAGAAGAAGAGAATGAGAATTCTATCTCGGATAGTATGACCGGCACGTATTCACTAGTGGTTAGAAGATTAAAATCATCTCTCACGGGACTCAGACTGAGAAAATGTCATACCAAGTGAGAAGATTTTCTCACTAGCATTCATCGTAGCAAATCTCTTTTATATTAAGAGTCCGAATTATTGCAAAACGAATTGTCTTGCTAAAAAGGATGAGCGCATCTACAGAATTCATATTGTCTTCGTATGTACAGAAGACTGCATCGATAGATAACGCATGAATGACGAGTGTTCGCAAATTATCTGACAGCTTAAGTTTCGTATCATCATTAGTTTACTGAATCGATAAAAGATGTCAAAAGAATCTTTATATTTTTCACATGGGCATTACATCGAAAGACACATTCATGATTACATACCCCCAGGCAGCGTCTCTTCAATCTGTAATGAACCAAGGAATGTGGGTGGCTTGTTCACTCTGCTCAACCAAAAAATTGCGGCACTTATTTACTCTGCTAAAGCAATGGAAGGCAGTGCTTATCTATTCTGCTTAACCAATGGAATGCGACGCCCTATTCACTCTGCTAAACCAATAGAAGGCAGCGCTTATCTATTCCGCTAGACCAAAGAATAGGCGGAGAACTGCTTGACCAGAGAATGGGTGACGCTTATTTATTCCGTTAGTAGCAGTATCACTTGAGGATGCTTCCTCTGAAGCTTCCGAGGTTGTGTTTCGTTTTTAAGAAGCGTAGCCTATTTTATTTGTGAATACTTTTAGCTTGCCAAAGTGTAATGTAAATCTCTGTGCCATAGGCATTTTCAAAATATGTGATTTTGAATGCTGAGCTAATCTAATATGCGTGCCATTCACTTTCTCCAGAGCTTTTTTATCCGACTACACTTCGATGAAAATTCGGCTAACGCTGCTGAACCTGAACATAGGCAGTGGGCACAGCTTCTGTTTAGCCGAAAATGTGAGCGGTGATCATGCATTAGGCTGCACGAAATAGCGAAACACGACCTATTCGTATTTGACAGAAATATCAAATGCTGGCGCGCATAATTGCCCAAACATTTGGCGGTCTGACGAGTTTAGAGCAGTCTGACAATTCTTGACAATAATGAATCTTCTAACTTTGGAGATAAACTCGTAACAAGTTGTACAAGGAAATATTAGGAGGTCTAATGCACAATATTTCCCAGCGTTCTCAGAAAACGATAATTTGAAACCCATTCCAGTGAAGCATACTTCCTACAGAGAGGGTACACTCTATTGTATCGCATGCACTTTCCAAAAGACATCAAAAATCAATAACCTTGTCATCAGCCTAATCTTTCTGTCTAAAAGAGTTTCTATAAAAGGAAACAAATTGGTAATTGCCAATAAAACCTTTGATATCACCTCATTGCTAATCAATACATAATTAGATTAATGATCTACTATTGTTTACTGGGTGTTTTATCCGTTACGTTAGAATAATCCAATACTCTCTCTCTTAGAACTATCGCATTCTGCGCTTTCATCTGCTGCGGTGTGATACGAATTGTAGAAGAAAGATAAAAGAGAAGCAAGACTACGTTTGGCATGGACAAAATTTTCTATTAGTGCGGATTTCATTTGCAGTCATCAAATCATCAAAAATTGAACTCCTCAAATCTCAAAATAACTTCATTGTAGGCTTCTAGAGGAACAGATAAGAAAACTGAATCGACCTTCGGTCTCGACGGAGCCCAGAGTGCGATAACTGTCACTTGTTGGATCCTTAGCATCACTAGTCCTTGTTATCACTGGACGTTATCTTATTATCACATTTAAGCCAAGACTTCTTTCTGTTTGTTGATCTCTAGGGATTTTTCTCCACAATCGTCTTCCCTGATAGCGATCACGTAAATGAATGAACAAATTAAATTAAAACACGACACGGAAAAAATTCGAAGAATCCAGGAAACGGAAATACCAACCAAAGTTAAGCAACTACCCTGGTGGAGAATCGTGTGAATAATTAGTAACTTAAAGTCAAGAGCGAATGAATATAAATGAATACTTATAACATAGAGTAACCTACCACAGTATAGAGAAGGGAACAAAATACATCTAAAGGCTAGCCGACCCAACTTTTGAAGGGAAATAAATTGAAACTATAATCAATTTCATTATGCAATCAAAAAAATAAAATGAGAGTTCGTCATGGACATTACGAGAAGCTAACCTAAATTATAAATAGTGAAAATCAAGAAGCATAAGAAACCAAAATAAGATTGCTATGTGCCGAGTCATCAGGGAGGAACCATGCGGGGCCAGGCCAACCATATCGAGTGAACGATAAGGAAGGTCTCTCCAAGCCTGAGGAAACACAGCTAAAACCCAACCGAAAATAAGTTTTTGGATTTAGAGAAGAAAAAGGAAACATAAGAATCTGGAAATGAGTTATTCAACAATTTCTTTGAAAACTAAATCAGCTAAATTTTGCTCATCTATGGTAAGTTGACTTCAGCACCAATACTTCATAGAAATACTATTGCCATAGAAAAATTTCTTATTCAGATTACAATAATAAAAGTAAGCAACGTGTCCTCTAACACACCCTCGGATTATCATAACTGAAACACTCCTGAGATGGTTATTATTCCTACATTTCAACATTAAAGCACTACACTTTCTTGATATGTTTGTCTCAGTTATGGAGGTAGATTCATTCGCGAGTGAGTTATTCTAGAGCGGACATAATCCTATCCCAGCCATTGTATGCAATGGTGGCAAGCGCTAGAGATTGACATAGATATTCGTCTCTCTTTGGCTTGTGTGATTGGCCAAGGACGCGGATTTCAGAAGTAGCTCGTATCAACACAGAATTAGATTGTTTAATCGCATCACTTTGCTAGAAGTGCAAACTGATTCAAACAAATGGCACATGCAGGAACTTAATAAGTGGGGAAAAAGAAATTTTTAATGCCTTGCAGAGATAGGAAAAATAGTCGTGCGTCGCTTGCGGATTGGTGTGAATTCCTTCAAAATGCTCCGATCGCCATGACTCCTTCAGATCATTCAGAAGAATTCAGATCATTGTGGAAAAGTTTTCTCGATAATGTTGGGCCCTCCGATCATTTTTAAAAAAGTTAGCAGGCGCATGAAAAAACGTTTACAAACTTCTTTGTAGAACTTGACATCGTCTGTGTCTCTTTACCGTGTGATCCGGTTGATAACAGTCACTGAAACTTTGCACGATTTGGTGTGTTTAATGTTGAACTGGCTGCTCATTGTTCGATTGCTATGGTATTATGTCAGAAGATTGTGCCATTTTATTAACGTTACATGTTCCAATGCTTCCCTTCTAGTCAAACGGAAGAAGATACGACCAGTCTAATTCTGTGCGTATCAACGAACAAACGAAAATGAAGTGAAAAGAATATATATTTGACTCAATTTTTCTTTGTGATAAAGTCGTCAAAAATAAATTTATTTACATCGTTTGACTATTCACGATACAAATTTACTGACTGTGTACGCATAATGTGATGTCCATCTCCTGGTTCGTCAGAAACCATGCCTGAATTTGCATTATGATTTATGTTCAATAGAAAGTTGATCTTCTTGCACCTCGAGACTGGCTCTGACCGTGACCATCAGTATTAGTCATCATCAAAAAGACAATTAGTCTCTCCCAAATTTATTGGCGAAGAAATAATGTTTAAAACTAAAAAAAAAAACACAGATACTGCCCGGCGTTTCGTGTCACCGACACATACTCATGGGACTTCTTGAATCTATACAATTGAAATAACAATGCTTATAAAGGCTGGGCATGTATTCATCAGCGGTAATCACTATTCATCAGCTCGTGTTTTCGGTTCATTGTAGGTTTGTGAAGATCAATAAGTTTAGCTTCAGAGATCCGAGTACGGAAGGGTCAGTCTGACAATCAAGAAAGTCAATACTAAAATCATCAATAGATAAAAGAGAATCAGGGTGAATATTGATAATGTGTTCCGAGATGGCACTCTTATTATCCAAATTAACAACACTGCAACGATGCTCATGAAAGCGTAAATAGAAAGGACGGTTAGTAGAGCCGATGTAGACATCGTTACAAAGGTTACAACGCAAGCTGTAAACAACATAGCGCGATTTACAGTTATAGTGGTTGGGCAATTTGCGACATATGTCGCAATCGCAAGTACTAGTGTGGTTACTAGAAAAACTGTCACGTAATTGCTTACCGGGCTTGTTGACTATGTTAACAGGGATACTGTATTTTTTAGCAAGTTTTTTATTTTGCAAGTACAACTATCACTGATATAATTAACTTTGAGATAGGGGTCATTATCACTGCGAACAACATTGGTAGAGCGGTTAGGGGAAATATTTTTGCTAGTGTAGTTTTTGAAACCATCATCGTTAAGTCTTTTTTGCATAGTATTTATACAAACCTCCGTATAAGTATCATTGGAACAACGTTCTTTGACATATTTAAAACTATTCGAAACATAATTGCTTTTTACAAAAGACGGAACCCAACTATCAGCTTTCATGCTGATACCGGAATGACAATCTTTAATATACCAGCTATACTCGATCGTATCAGAAACACTGATACTGACATCAAGGAAATTTAAAACGTTGTTTTTTGGTATCTCCAAAGTAAACTCCATGTTTTCGTTGATAGAATTGAAAACATCCAAAATAACAGGGAAGTACGAACTATCAGTAGGAAAAAATCCAATGATGATATCATCAATGTAACGATAATATATGGAAGGAATTATGTCATGGAAAGTAAGTTTGTCCAAGGCCAAAGTTTCAATACTGTGATGATGATTAATCAAAACCTCCAGTGTGCGGCAATTAACCATCAGTATTGAGTAAAGTCGTCTCTGAGGCAATTTATCTCCGTGATTAAAGCACAATTATATGAATCTTCACTCACTACACCTTCTTCATATGTTTTGTTCAGTTACTTACAAGGACAAAGAAATCGAAATATTTCGTCTTCGACTGATTCAATATATTGCCGTTATTATGTGATCAGGTATTTCGGAAATGGATCCGTATGTACTTCCAAGTACACTTCTGGGTTATGAGAAGCAATACAATCCCAGGTTTACCGCTGCTCTTCAAATATAGTCTTTTAAGTATCTTCTCATTGAAACCAATTATGTCTGTGAAGCTATATGAATGTTAATTAAGTTTCGTAAACTCAGAGATTCAACTTCAATCTTAAATCTCATGTATTTGAGGCATTCTCAAACTAAACAAGAGCATCCTATCTCCCATGCGATGCGTGTAGTTAAAACACGCTGTTCATCCCCTGAAATTTTGGTGAAAGGACATGAGAAATTGCAAAATTCCCATCAAATTAGTTTCCGTAAGTTTCAACCTGCCTTCAGCATGTCCCCTAAAATTTACAGTTCAACCAATCTAATGCAACTACATGTGTCATTCATGTGAGGTTTTGTAATCTCTGAACATTTCATGGCAGAAACGAGAATTTATTTCAACCTAAAAACAAGTTGCATTTGGATTTCAGGGGATGAGGTATTATCAGATGCTTGTTAGCGATGTATAAAATCTCTGTTCTCGATTACGTCATAATATAATAATGAAGCAGATTGAAATCAGATATTTCATCAAAAATATCTCATATATGCTTCATTAGTTAGAAACGGCCATTACGCAAATTGGATGAACATTCATATGTGACGGAATTACGTGATTTACTTCTAAAAATATCCCGAGAATTATTGATTTGGGATGTGTGTAAAGAAATTTCAGATTGATTAACATCAAAATGAGAATTATTCACGTTATTTAAACGATTATAAAAGGTCAATGAAGCATATCCAGAATACCAAGCAAATGTATCGGGAATAACAAGAGAATTATGAAAATATTAGAAACCATTCTGATTTAAAACTTGGAAAAGTGATAGTCCGACAGCCAAGGAGAGTTTCTGCAGGGAAAGAGGCCGAAAATGAGACTTTCACAGACTGATGTGCACCCTGTGCCTACTATGAATCTGCGCGCTGGCCGAGTTCTACCTAGATACATGATTTCTGACATGGAATGTCTTCAGATCATTTTCTATCATGTGCAAGTGTCATCAGTATATTTCTGATCGCCAGTGTATGCAAGAATGAGGATTAAATTGCACAAAATGCTAGTGTTGACATTGTAAGGCTTACCAAATCTGAATGTGTTTAGCTTCGCAGACAGGGTTGCATGAACATGATGTTAAAAAACGTTTATCTTCGTCTCATTGGATTTACATGTGTTTTCTATGGTGTTTGACAAAATGAGGAATCGGGTAGAACTTAACAAACGCACAGATTGGTTGTAGGTATAGGGCGTACATCATTCTGTGAAAGTCTCATTTTCGGCCTCGTTCCCTGCAGAAACTTGTTCTGGCTGACTGACTATGAGAGGATCCTACATTCACGCTCTTTTCATCTTTTCTTCAGCCGATCAGCATAAATGAAATAGCAAATCAGTTTGATCATTTTTATTACGAATGCTGTGACTGTGCTCGTGGTATCTAATGTAGAATGGTCTCTCAGTTTTACATATATATTTATCACCACTTTTTCTCACCACAAGAGAATTGATAGACAACACACGATGTCTCACAGTTATGATTTTGGGATACTTTCCTACATATTATACAATCATTGTAATCAATTTTTTACATTTTGTCTTCAAAACATCTCTCAGTTTCTTGTTGCCGTTACTGATGAGACAAACATTTAGTCTGTTTTCTTATTTGACAATCAATTTTCCGATTACGACTGTCGCTTATAAACGGTGAATTCAAAATGCATTTTCTATCATCGCTGTTTTCACTAGTTATATTTTTTGAGTATTTCTGTCAACCACGCACCAATCCTTATTAGTGCATCCATAAATTTTTTAACGTTCATTACATTTTTTCTCCGATAATATTTTAATGTTATCAGAGAGCGTTGAACTACACCGATTACGCGTGTCTATCATGCTCTATTTACTAAAATAAGCCAATGATTTCTTAGGTAACTGTTGCCATTTTTTGATTTAAGAAGTTTCTTCATGTACCGGTGCTATATAACGTCTCAAACTTTGATTTCTGATGAAATTTACTGGCCGAAGCTAGTGGAAAGTTTTACTTTTGCAATTATTCATTTACGAATTTAACAACCTACAGTCTGCGACATTTTATTAGGACCACCCATATTTTTTTAGTTTTTTACAACTAGCTACTTGTTGATGATATATTATCTTTCACCCTTGTCAATACATTAAATAGGCATGTATGCCAACAATATACCACAACATAGCCATCTACTGATTAATAACACAGACACCAGACACTCAAACATAAAAATTGACCGCGACATATTATTAGGACCACCTTCGACATTTACATAAAAAGTTTTCCTTTGGACATGACAACGCTGCGTTTTTGTTTTGTAATTGGCAACCTAAACATCTTATGTAAATCTTATGCAGCCGATGCTTCATGATAGCGCATTAATGTTCTGAATGGTTTACATCGGAGATGGTCCTTCCAACAAAGTGGCGCTGATGTCATCAAAATGTCGCTTCACAATACTGACAGTGTGGCAGGGAGCTCCCTCTTGCATAAGCAGTCCGTTGTTTTCCGGAAACCAGCAGTCATGAACTATGGAATCACCCTTCTCTGAAGCACTTGTAAGGATGAAGTCGAATCGAGTTAATAGAGCACTCACAAACATGAAGCCTACCAGTTTCCTCGCAAGAAAACAGGCCTACAGCATGACCTTTGCTTGGTGTTTGACGGGCTGAAACGCAGGAGCAAGTGATCCACGTGACTGCTACATTCGCTGACGAGTAGTCTGGTGACTCTCAAGGCTCGGCTCTACGCAGAATGCCACCATTCACCAGTCATTGACGCTCCAATTGACATGGCGAGTGGCAAAATTAAGCCTATTAGATCTTCATGCATGGGGTCAGTTACAACACTTTCCGTGACCGCAATCCCGCTGGCAATCATTTTATGCATCCCTCGTTGAACAGTGTGTGCCACTTCGTTGATGTAACGCTTCTACCATGGTCTTCGTAGCTGGACGACGTTATTAGCCACCCTTTTCAAACAGTAGGCCTGCGCTCTTGGAATCGGCCATCTTGTGTCGTAGATTTTCATCATGCTCCACAACGTCATCGTCGGTTTGCTGCATAAGGATTTCCAGAAGTAATATTCCGTTGAACAAGTAGTGCCGACGACTTTGAAACATAACAACGAGTAGCGATTTCACGCTGAGAAAACTCTTCGCTATACAAAGCTTCCATCTACGAGCCACTTATGCTTGTTGTTAGATCCGTTTTTACTCATGAGTAGGATTTAGACTTTCCACGTTAGACCTAAACATAAATCGTATTGGTAGATATCCATGTTATCTCAATAGTTCAGATATCTGGTCTCGATGATGCAAAGCAAATCAAGGATCGATTTGATAATGAATATTAATATCTTTATTGTTGACAGACAACAGTGTGCGTGCGCAGGCGACGACACACACCACACATCAATGATAGTTTCTCACATGCGGCTTTCTCACAGCAAGCCGACAATGCACAAATAAGGCAAACAGAACACACAATTTGTATTGCTAAGAAATCGACATATAAGTAAATAACTGATAATAGATCTTTATCTAGCGCTGTCATGTCTAAAAGAAAGCTTCTTATCTAAATGTCGAAGGTGGTCCTAATAATATGTCGCGGTCAATTTTTATGTTTGAGTGTCTGGTGTCTGTGTTATTAATCAGTAGATGGCTATGTTGTGGTATATTGTTGGCATACATGCCTATTTAATGTATTGACAAGGGTGAAAGATAATATATCATCAACAAGTAGCTAGGTGTAAAAAACTAAAAAAATATGGGTGGTCCTAATAAAATGTCGCAGACTCTAATTTAAATCTGTACAGGAAATCGAATTACATTCTTCGAGCTCGCGAGGTAACAGAAGAGATCGATTATCAGTTATCTCAATTTGAGAAGAATAAGATACTTGAGCACTGAAATTAGATCTTCTCATTATTCGACCTTGACTAATTTAACAAATCGGAATTGAATGGGAAGATTGAAAGCATGCTTTGGAAATTATCATAATCGCCTATTTCCCCAAATTTCTTGGACTAAATTGAATTGGACAGACAGCATGAAGAGTCTAGCAATTTTTCGTCTTTCAAATCTAACACATTGGAGACAGCACTCACATATAGTTAGACAGTAAATCATCACCCTCATTCGATTATCGACTGAGGAATAGATTGAGTGTTGAGACATCGGAAAGAATTGCTGGTATCGCTTGATGAGTAGAAATTGACATTAAGAAGATCTTAATGCTTGTGCATTTCTCGGAGGGCATTAATTGATATCCGTGAAGGAGTATTGGAGACACGAACTCTAGAGGATATTGCTGCCTTAACGTCACCGCAACATCGAAATTGAATATCAATGAATATTGAAACGTCCCTCGAACAGCGATAGAAACAGTAATTTGTTAATTATGGGATTCTCTTAAGAAGCCGTCAAATGACATCGATTCGCAGACTGATGATTGAAGCTTTCATAACAGCTCAGAGTAGACAGGAAATACGCAAATAAAAAGATTGGAAGGTTTGGCAAATGAAGGATCATCAGAAAAGAATTAAAAAAACTAACAAAAAGTGGAAAAAGCATTTTGATTAATCGAAGAAGCAAGTGCAGACGCGTAATGGAAGAAGTGGCAAGTGCACAGCAGTGAGGCGTGTAAATGCATCCTGCATTATAGGAGACTGCTCTAACTGTAAAGAGAAGTACACGTACGTGCACATGTACTGGTAGCAGCGGTTGGATTGAATAATTGGGGCAGATGACAGGAATCAACCATAAACAATACAAGATTTCAGCTCCCTGCATTGAAGAATCTTTATCTGATATAACAAATTCCTCTTAGAATCTTAGACTCTTAGAATTAGTATCTTCAATGGAAAGCAATGGTCTTATTTAAACAATACCATGTTTTTCCGATAGCCAAAACTTCAGCATTATAGCAGAATCAACTTATCCCGATAAGTCAACTCAGTATTTTACTTAGCAAGATTTTAGAAAATCAATGTTGAATTCATGAAAACCCATCCTCTTATCACATTTTCCTGCCTCTCAGTATAGTTGTAAACCAACATCTAAATGTCAAATCAAATGAACTCTTGGTAATTATAACGGCATTATTCGATCAATCATAGAACACGCCGCACCACTGTTTGCATGGCTTCCAATCGGTTGGGAGAGTAAACTGAGCAGGCTGCAAAGGCGAATAATACGGCCTATTAATCCAGCCAATCTGGTGATTCCCGAAATCAAAGAGAGAAGAGAAACTTTGAGTAAGAAATTGTGCATCAGAATAGTGAAAGATGTGAGTCATTTGTTATCAAAGTACAGGGTGGCGCACGTAAACCGCCGGATTTTAAACTTATATTACTCCTCAAACATTCATCCGATCGTCATAAAATTTCGACTCATACTAGTTTGGAGTATAGGATTTATGATGATTATAGCTGTTGTACTGAGAATTATCAGAAAATTCTGATTCTATTGACCGAATGACATGTAGTAAAATTGACATACCAATAATGTATCTTAACATGTAAAATTTAATGATAAACTTCTCCCTTTATTTCCCCCACGTCTTTATCAATAATGACCAAAACGAATTAAGGTAAATGTCATGGAAAACATTTATTAAATGAAAAACATAAGAAAAAAGTGCTATTAGTTATCGAACTTCAACTTGTCCTCCTCCATTCTCGAGGACGGATTCGAGTAGCTTTTGGTAGGCCAGAACAGTTTCTCGACACATCTCAGTTGTCACGTCTTGAAATGCTTGTAAGATGCGGTACTTCAGGTCTTGCGTGGATGTTGGCCGTGTATGGTAAACCTTGGACTTGACAAAACCCCACAAGAAGAAATCGCAAGGCGTCAGGTCAGGTGAACACGATGGCCAGGGCATGTTAGGAGATCCACGTCCCATCCATCTGTTAGGCATCTTCTTGTTCAACCAATCACGCACAGGAAGTCCCCAGTGTGGAGGTGCACCATCCTGCATGAATATGATGCTTCTGCCTCTTCTGTCCGACTGCACTGCTGGCCAAAATTCCTCCTGTAGCATCTTGAGATACCGATCCTTGTTGACGGAGGTATAGAAGAAGAACGGTCCGTAGATACGCGATTGGCTGATTGCCGCCCAGACGGTGGTGCGTGGCGAGTGCATAGACTCTTGCTTGATCCAGTGAGGGTTCTGGTTGGCCCAATAACGACAATTGTGGCGATTCACACCACCATCCAGATGGAAGTGAGCTTCATCGGACCAGGTTAGTTCCACTAAATGGCTCGGGTTGGCTTGGATGCGCTGTAGCTCCTGTTCTGCGAACTCCATTCGGTTTTCCAGATCTTCTTCGTGTAATCGCTGCACCACCTGGACCTTGTACGGATGCCATCCATACTCATGGAGGATGCGTTGGATAGTGCGGCGACTCACTTGAAGGCATTAGATCCACGACGGGTAGATGTGTTTGGGTCCTTCTCGAAGTGCTGCACAACTCGTTCCACATTCTGCTCCGTTCGTTCAGAAGATGACCGGTCCCGCTTGACAGTCACCACACTACCACTGGTCAACAGGTTTGTGTGCCACCGCTTTATGGTGCGGCCATCCGGTGCTCTCGCGTTCTTGCCATGCTCTGAATGATAAAGCCTTTGTACCTCCACTGGACTCTTCAGCCATTCGTACCAAGCCGCGCATTAATCGTCCATTCTTCTATGTTCGATTCTTTTCAGATAGTGATTTAATCGTCGAATGGTATTTTATATGACATGGAAGTAACTGAACAATATTCACTTCAAGACTGCGCACAATTCGTTGTGCAGAATACGATTCATGTTAAGTTAATTAACTTGATCTAGATTTTCGATGTCAACAAAATGAGTACATGTCATTCGGTCAATAGAATCAGAATTTTCTGGCATTTCTCAGTACAACAGGTATAATCATCATAAATCCTGTACTCCAAACTAGTATGAGTCGAAATTTCATGACGATCGGATGAATATTTGAGGAGTAATAAAAGTTTAAAATCCGGCGGTTTACGTGCGCCACCCTGTATATCCCAAAAAGGTTGAAGTACACCAGGAATTTTGAAGTCAAACTCTACCGCTCGAAGAAACGCAAAATATCCTTTTTCTCCTTCAAAACTTTATTAGTCAACAGTGATCTAAGAATATCACACGTCGTGATTTGATATGTAATCAATAAAATGCTTTGTAACATAAATACAACTTACTTTGTATCTTCTGGTAAATTTCTGTACTTCTGATTACCATTACTTTTTTGAAAAATATACGCGCTAGTATTATTATCATTATTATCTAGCACAACTGCTACACTTTTCATGATCATATCACCAACAAAATAGACGAATCCAGTGCCACTTCATACACACTATTAAGCAATCATCTTGCAAAAGCCTTTGATTCCACCCTATGAGTCAATCTGCTGCAGATATTACGCAGACTGGATTTACCAGCAACCCCTCTGGTAAATCCAGCGTGTTCAGCGTGTGGTTCTTGGGTAGTTGAAGAATTATTTAATTGGCTCCTACGAATCTACGCGTCTGACGAGTTCTACCCGGTTCCTCTTCTTGTCATGCATGGGAAAACGTATGTAAATCTTGCATGTAAATATATATTTTTTCTTTGATTCCACGCTTGATCCAGGCAGTTTTCATCCTGTCTGAGAAGATGAGGAGTTGGTTAGATCTTAGCAGACGCGCAGATTCATAGTGGGGGACATACTTGGTGAAAAGTCTCATCTTCGGTCTCGCTCCCTGCAGAAAATGCGAAGATGATTGCGAACGGATCTGCATCGATATGGTGCTATGGAAGGCTTCAACCCAGCGTCAACAGGAACGATCATCCGTGCCACACAAGCAAAGTTTTGGGAATGGAACACGCGGCAAGATTATCTTTTTGACATTTTTTCATAGCATGCATACAAATCCTATTGCAGGTTCTTTATGTTGATTGCTGAAGGAATATAGATGGGAAATTCTATTGTCCAAAACTATTGATGACAAGTCTCTTATCACATCACACACTACTGATCGAAACCTCATGAATAAGACTTCAGAACAGTGTCTGGCGTTTTTGGTAAGCGGTAAACGATGCAAATGATAATGATGCGACATTAGGAAACTTGATAAACTAAAGTAAAATTCATTGAGCGAGAAGTCAAGTGCAGCTGCGTAGAGTGGAAGATGCAGCGAACCGAACGCAGCGGCAAGTACATCTGCACTTTTTTTAATCGCCATGTGACGTGTGTTGATGTCCCGAAATTGTCAGAATGTGTACTACTGTAGCCACAAGTATGCAGAGCAGCAGTTGTACAGAAACAGTGCAAGTAGAACTGTAGTCGCAGACCAATGTTTCTCAACCTGTTTCGTATCGCGGCAGCCTTGATAAATATCATTGAATTTATATGGTGTGACGCATAAGCTACCTGGCACTACTGCAGTTTAGTGCACCCTCTTTTACCCCTACTGCAGTTTAGTGCACCCTAAAATGCATGTGAGAACAACATGATTTAATCAACAGAATGAATGCCGTTCGTTCTTCCCTATAGTTATAAATGAGTGTCTTTGTGTCTTCGTGTGTCTTCGTCTTCGTCTTCGCACATTACACCGAGCGCGCGCTTCGGTGTAATGTGCGTAGTCATCGTTTGCGGGAGAATGCGCCGTTGTTTTAGGGTGCACTAAACTGCAGTAGGCGCGTTTCCGTCTCTTTCATAGAGGGTGCACTAAACTGCAGTAGTGCCAGCTACCTTTGCGTGGGATTGTGCACCGATAGCTGATGCTCTTGCATGGCCCCGCCCACTAAGTTTGAGTGTTCCGGTGGAGGGACTGAAACGCGACCAGGCGGCTACCTGCTTACAACTGCATGTTGTAATTCTTTTCATATATCAGAATAATTTTATTGTTACCTTTTGGATCAAGGGTTGCACTTGTTAGATGTCGGTCTACACAGGGTTCCCTACTGATTACTAGTGACTACCTACGCATATTTAAGCTCACAGTATGACGTGGGGGATCATTTCTCAGTGTCCATGTACGATCTCGCACAGTTAAGGGTGAAGTCCAGCCCGCATTGCGCAATGCCATGGAGACAGTACCACCCACCCGCTCAGTAAAGGTAAACTGTACATTATATTAGACGCAAATATTTGTTTTAATGCTTTTTTCTTCTCCAAATGTGGACTGCATTTGACTCTTTACGGCTTGGTGTCTTTCTTGCATTTCCACCGACGTTCTTCAATACAAAGCAAAAGTACATGCTTTTGATTTAGGAAGTTCATTGGTGTTGAGCTCTTAATCAAAAGACGTTAATCGTTCAAAATGTTAATTTCTAATTCAGATCACACTTCATTATTATGCGTTTGTGATAATCGAGAAAGTTGTCCGCATCTCATATTCTGACAAAGTGTGATTATTGAGCTTCAGCTAATTGTTTCAAACAATAATCGAATACCAATCACCATAGCATTTCTCATTTAATTACTTGTCACAATTCCCACTTATCTTTTTCATGATTCATCTTTAAACATATTTTATATACTATAATGTAATCACAAGGAGGGAATATGAAGCCTCATATGGGACACCTGCTTATGATCAGCAGGGGATTGGATTAGTGATATTAGTTTAGATAACGGCCATTCTTTTATCCCCAGCAGTGACGGTTTTGACGCAGTTTGGATGATACGAGTATCTTGATATATTTTAGTGATTTAGAAAGCTGATAAATGGTTAATGTCATAATACAAAAATTTTGTAAGGATTGTAAAATTTGCATGACAGATATATTCGCTATCAGATCCTATCATGACAGGATTATAATGTTTATGATTTTATGAAAGTTATCTTGGAAGAGATTATTGCATAAAGTGAGTATGTTTACTATGATTTTCAACCTGTCAAAGTACGTGGCTAAAATCTTCACAGCTGTCAATGCTTGTTGTTGAACTAGAATCATGACTGACCGAAAATTTGCTCTTCAAAAACAATATGATTATCTCCTTCACTTTATATAATGTAAAACTAGAAAATTTAAAACTCGAAGATTTGAAGATAGAATTCTCTGTCTTGTTTCGCACGTCCATCTTTCAGTATGGTTGAATATTAATGAATGCGATGAAAGTAAATGATGATGGGATATATTACCAAATGACAAACCCAATTGTGAAAATTCCAATTTCGCGGATACTGCTTTATTGTAAGAAATACGAACTTTGCTTTAGTCATGCGTAAATTAATTGACGACAAAGAAAATAGCCACCAGTAATCGGATGAATTAGTAAAAATAAATTATCGGAGAAAATAAAATTTCTCAAAACAAAATGTCTTATTTTTTGACTAGAATTTCAGAATCTGAGTGAAATAATATAATTTACACTTGTGTGGGTCCCAAAGCGAAAATGCTGGAGGCTGCATTAAAAGTTTAATATCGGATGCTTCTTCAAGTTATCTGACCTCGGTTGAAGTCGCGGCCAGCACCGAGGTCACCAAGGTCGAACTTCTGAACCACACCTATCAGATCACGTATAATACAATCTGTTCTTCCACAGACTTTTATGTCTAACATCTCTGCCACGCCAACAACAAGATAAGGTCAATCCAACTCCAGAATTATTTTTAAACAAGAAACACTTCAAATAAAGAAAATGAAATTTCTAAATTAAATTGAACTAATCGAGTGCTCATTCTTACCAATCTAGCTTTATAGCAATTTTATTTGCTTCTTTTGACATCTCAGATGTGTTAAATATGACACGTCAATTGATTAAATCAAATGAAATTAGCATGTTGGGTCAACTATAGCACATATTTCAAGAAATTCAGTTCGTAGACATGAATTATATGCACATCATTTACATGTAGATGGTGTACTTTAGCCGTATGCTATAAAAATGGTAATTTGAACTGTTTGGTTAAAAATGCGCTTTTATGTTTCATGGGTTTTAAATATGCGCTTACGTTTCGAAACTATATACACATTAGGAAATTAATCAATATTGAGTTGCTTCTCTGCCAAATATACTTACTCTATGAGCCCAACCGGTTTTAACACTTTACTAGCTATTCAAGGGCTATTATAATATTCCTTCACATCAACAAAGCGGTTGGTATTGTCAACTTTGACATCACTATCTGAAACGGTTGATATCAAGCATTATAAACCTCGCCTTCGGCTCGGAAAATACATAGTCTTTCATACTCGTACTTTCTGAACATTTATCTCCCGAAATCAGCGGGATAATATATGCACACTGTAAACTGTACACCGTTAAAAACAGCTAAAATAGCCGTCAAACTTCACAGGAAATATCCGTAAATATCTGTTAAAATGATGACGTCAGAACGCAATGAGTGATAACGAAACAGTTAAAATTCGTTCATATCAGATAAAAATGCGTCTGTTTCTACGGATGTTTACAGTTCAGACTGTAAAAAAACCCGTGAAACTAATTTTAGCTGTTAATTTTAGCGGATATTTACGGTTTACAATTTACAATGCAGGTTTAAAGTCCACTGTCTGATAGGCATAGTCTAGACTAATTTTGAAGGCGTCTGTCATTACATTTTTTCCTCCTCAAGATAGCGTCTCCGCGTCATCTGACGAACAGCCATTTTCTAATTATGAACTTGTCGGAGATTTTTCTAATGACGTGTTTCATTTCCTTTAAGAAACAAATTTAGATGGCCATCAGCTGGTGCATGCAGATAATGAGAAGCCAATAGTGATATGGACTTTCCGTCAGATTGTATGATGAGCTTTCACCCGTCTCCTGTGCTTCCAGTGTTGTTCTTAGAATTTAAGTGACTATACAAGTTGCTGATGTTATAAACAAGAAATGCAACATGAGCTCATACTTGTGGCAAGTTTTGACATTGCTTGTAGTACAGAATTGAACATCTGAAGCATTCCATTCTATTAGACCTCCAGCAACAGTTTTCTGAATGCAAACATGCGTTAGGTGAATGTTTATATGACAAGAAAGAAATACAGAGTTGTTGTTCTATTCTCATTTTAAAAATGTTCTCAATATTGGAAGTTTAGGATGTGTGAATAGACAAGAATGCGTCCTGTCCTATAAACAAAACCACTTGCTACCGCAGAACATTGCGCATCCATATCAGTATCTCTATCTGCATTCTTAACTTCGCATCGCCTTTTCAAGGGGGTGAAGTGCATGTACAATTGTATGTCACAGCTTTCAAAATATAATGTGATGCCACGTGAAAGAACTAGCGATGAAAATACAAATTGCCAAAGAACTTGGGCTAAATACACATATTGCGAAAGTACTTCGATTAAATACAGACATTGCGAAAGGACTTGGACCAAATTTGCAAATTGAGCTGTAGATCTAAGGTTTGGGGTTCCCACAAGCAATAAAATAATGTCCAACTCATCGTCGCATCACATACTCTGTCAAAAAGTATGAGGAGGACCGACTAACACACATCCATCGTGGATTTTTCTCAATGATTTGTTGGCAATGTGAATGAGTGGATTTTAGCATTAGGAGATAATGAGAAATAGCCACACTGTCTTTAAGCGCCACTGTATAGTATACATGTATTCTGAGGTGTGATTTTTCAGAGCAAAGCGAGGGCAGAAAGATGGTACATACATATTTGAAAGATCATTAAATGCAGGCATACAACTTTTCAAGATAAAAGACCATGAATTAACTGGCAGAATCTACTCTTAAAGATAACTACATATAGCTCTCGTGGTCAAAGCGGATGACATTTTAATTGATATAAAACAAAGAAATCAAAAAGGAAGAAAACTTGATGTGAACAATAGGTGGCATTGTTTTGCAACACGTAGTTTCGGAATTAAACAGTAAAAACTACGTCTCTGACCTTTGGTTTTATGCTCTTGCATGTAGCCTAATACTACTTCTGACTTGTCAATTGTACACAGTACATGTATTTAAACTGTCAACAGAAGTAATTTGTGCGCAGTAATATCAAAAAGATTCCTGACGAGCCAAATATCTACACTTCAAAGCGAGTAAAATTCAAATTTGATTGCAAATGGATAATATACTACGTCTTCGAATTTAAAAAAGTCGCAAAACACGTTGCATGCTATGACTGCAGACTTGTTACCCAATTTTAAATATTGGATTGTAAGACAGTATCCTGTAACTAACTTGTGAAGGGTCATGGGTAGAATTCTTACACTGCCGTACATTTTCAGGATAATAAAAGGCTTAAATAAAAATACGTTTAGACTTTTCTTCCACATAACTATTTTTTCTTTCAGTTGTTGAAACTGTTTCGTTAAATATTTTTTCTAAAAACGTTAAGTTCCTTGCAAGATATTTTGCTTATGGCATTTCTTCCGCCTGCACTTCTGACTAGCCAGAAAGAAAATATGCAAATAATCCAAATTTACAAGTTGTTTTGTCGATTTTATTTACATATCAAGGCTTTGCTACCCTTGACTTTTTTAACAACTACCAGGAAACAGTAGAAAATGATTTTCTCCTATCTGCATAACTGCTTTGAAAACGTAAGCTCGGCTTAGTACCTGTAAATCAGCTGACGATCAGCTGCGGCGTAAGAAAATATGTGAAATGTCTTGTATAGCAGAAATGCGATGAATCATTGAGTGAATCGACATTCAATAATACAATAAGAATCTGAAGAAGTGTCAGTACACGCTACATAACTCTTACATAGTCCTTCAACTGATTATCCCTTAAACTTCATGATCACAGATGACTAGCAGGAGGAAAAGGACTAAAGAACTGGAAGTCAAATTGGAAAATAGAAACAAAAAAATAGAGAAAGAGTAAAAGACACCAACACCCTTGATTCCCTGACCGCACTAACCTGATCCAGGAATCGAGCCGAAAGCCGCGGTGGAGACGAGCTCGCACCAATGCGAGTGAAGGCAGAAGTCATCTCTATGTGATATCGACAACTTATTGTCCTACTTATTAACAGAATGCTAGCAAAACTGCTACCAGCAAGTGATGTCATCTTGCGTTAAAGTTCAAACTCACTAATCGAATTCGTTGCCCTACTGAAATGTAGATATCGAACCATTTTCGCATAGCAGAGAATGATTAAATACATAGTGTAGCAATCATGAGAGAGAGAGTTTTATATTTGGAATGGCAATCAAATTAAATACACGATTTTACGTTTCAGATTATAAAAGTGACTAAAGTAATTCAATAGAAAATCATTCAAGGTGAATACTGTTGAGATACATCGACACAAACAACTGAAACTGGCGCTGCCTTCGGGAAGTTTTTGATATTTCAACATAGTACTGACCGCTTCTTTCGTAACGACGGGGGATGATCTCATGGAGAGGATGGCTTGTCATGCTTTCAGCAGATTTGTAAAGTTTGCAGGCAAGCCTCATGCGATGGTTGTTGATGTCCTCAAATACATCACAGTTGCACTCTCGTTCGTGAATAATACGATGACATCGTTTATAAAAATGTCGAAGGCGGTCCTGTAGATGAAAAGGCAAGCACACAAAAACGGAAGATGCGTAGTCTAGCAGTGGCAAAATGATGCTTTTACAGGTATTCTCTAAAGTTCTTAGTGAAGCAATTGGTCTAAGGACTCGAAGAGTGTATAGACGAGAGTTGCACATCTTCAAAGTTATATTTATGTGCTGATCCCACTTTAAGTTCGAGGAGAACGTAACACCAAGTAGTTTCAGGCTATCAACTATTTGCACTTGTGGTAGTAAGTCTAAATCGAGGTTGATTAAGCATTTTTTCTTTGGTATTATCATCAGCTTTGACTTCTTGACATTCAAATACAAATTAATTTCCTCACTTGATATAACAATGTTTTCCAGAGTATTGAGAAGCTTTTGATAGGTTTATTAGCAGCAAACATGTTTCATTAGGCAAGCTACCATCATCAGTGACAACGGTCAATAAACAAGGATGCAATATATACAGTGCGAATGAGACAAGAAAAATCAATATAGGAAAAGCGGCTGTGATTGGCTGCGGTTATTCATTAGGTACTGTGAATGAAGGAATGACTTTATGTACAATGATTCAGCAATTTTCGTGAATGGAGTGCGAATGAGAATTTTAAAAAACGGACAAAGGCAATTGTGTGGTCCTCATGGACAAAGACCAGTACATTAAGAAGATGGAGAAACTGCTCGAGTCACCTAAATTTTCCCAAATTCCAACCAATAAGAAGAATGTTTTCATTTCAAAGGAAACTCAAGTCAACAACAAGCTACTCCAACTCAAGAACAATGGGCAACTCACCGATTCTCAATACAAGCTGCTGCGAAGTACCGGTTGCCAGCCAAGCAGACTCTACGGACTTCCTAAACTGCACAAGAACGTCAATGATCCTCCAATGAGAACGATCCTGTCAATGACTGACTCCTTCTGCAAAAACATTTGCGACTGGCTTCTTGCTCATCTAAAACCTTTTTTGCCAAAGTCTTTTTCAACTAAGGATAGCTTTACAGCTCATAGAAAAATTAGCTCTTTCGATTTTCCGTATGAAAATCCTTACTTAGTCAGTTTCGATGCTGTTCAACTTTTCACTAATATTCCAGTCAATGACACTATCGACCATATAATTAGCTTAGTCAATTTTGATAGATTTCCTATTAATGATAATACTTTGCGTACTCTCCTGCAACTCGCTTGCACTAATGTGCCGTTCCTTCTCAACAGTAGAAACTGCCTTCAAAAAAGAAGGAATGAGTATGGGATCCTCCCTTGCACCTCTTATGGCTGAATTCTCTTTAAATATTATAGAAAGTAAAATGCAAATGCCGGACTTTTACATAAGGTTCGTCGACGATATTTTAGCAGTCTTTCGGTCTCGAACCGAAGCCCTCACTTTTTTTAGACCAGCTCCATGCTGTTAATTCATCTCTTCAATTTACGATAGAAGAACTGATAAATGACTCTATCAATTTTCTAGACATGAATATTTTCATAAAAAATGGCAAATTTGAAACCAATTGGATAATAAAAGAAACCAATACTTTATTGTATACTCATAGCAACTCCTACAGTCCCAACTCTTATAAGAACAACGCGATTAAAGCCTTGTACAATAGATCTCAAAAACTAAGCAGTCTCCCTCCCGACCGCGATTATAACAAAAACAAAGTTAGGAATATTTTTATTCAAAACGGATATCATCCGGATAGAATAAATAAAGTCTTTGAGCGTTGTGATAATCCTAAGACTAAAATAGAATCTAGCGAAAAAACTGAAATATTTTGGAAGCTCCCCTATGTTTCAACTCTTCTTTCTCGAATAAAACGTAATATTCGCCACATAAATAGTGCTTTAGAAAATAGTATTTTAAGAATTGCCTTGAACACATACAAAACACAAAACATGATAAGCAATAAAGATAAAATTCCTTTCAATGAGTTATCTTCCTTAGTGTATAAGTATACTTGAGAGCATTGCAGTCAATGCTACGTCGGTGAAACCCGTCGTCGCCATATTTTCACTTGGATAAACGAACACGTGAAAGGTCGACCAGCATCCGAAATATCTCTTCATGTGCAAATCCCAAATAAAGATAATTATAAAATTCTCATTCGCACTCCATTCACGAAAATTGCTGAATCATTGTACATAAAGTCATTCCTTCATTCACAGTACCTAATGAATAACCGCAGCCAATCACAGCCGCTTTTCCTATATTGATTTTTCTTGTCTCATTCGCACTGTATATATTGCATCCTTGTTTATTGACCGTTGTCACTGATGATGGTAGCTTGCCTAATGAAACATGTTTGCTGCTAATAAACCTATCAAAAGCTTCTCAATACTCTGGAAAACATTGTTATATCAAGTGAGGAAATTAATTTGTATTTGAATGTCAAGAAGTCAAAGCTGATGATAATACCAAAGAAAAAATGCTTAATCAACCTCGATTTAGACTTACTACCACAAGTGCAAATAGTTGATAGCCTGAAACTACTTGGTGTTACGTTCTCCTCGAACTTAAAGTGGGATCAGCACATAAATATAACTTTGAAGAAATGCTATTTACTGGTGCGTTTTCTAGTGCTTTTCATGAACCCATGAGTGTCATTGATAACTTCATCACACCAGAAAATTCCGGCCCATTTGCGGTGTGCATTCATCTACAGGCATATCTACAGAAATCAATAGTTGCATCGAGCCATCTCTTTCTTTATCAGTCGCGTTCTGAATCAAATTGAATTTCACTCTGTATACATTTCAACTGCAACCGCTAGATTTGGTGGACATCTTTCATTTTTATCCGACGCAATTGAAAGTTAAGAGAGGCACCAACTTCAAGGTACGCGCTTTGCTATTGAAAGACAGACTAGCTAATGATGGTAACATCCCAACAATAGGAAGCAAATGAGGAAGAGAGACGGAAACCTGAAAACCCGTGGGAAAGCTTTAAAGTAAGAATATCGATCATTTAACAGCCAATATATAACCTTTTGTCTTTGCTTTCAAAACTATTCTAGCTCAAACCTTCAAAGAAATGAATTCTGAATGATAATTACAATGTTATTGTATTTTTAGGATTAAATGAAGCGTCAGTTATTGTGAGACAGAATACAGTTTCACACTATTTAATTGGAATCGCAGGTAGAGAATGATGAGGTAATCGAAACTGATGTGTTAGAAAAAGAGATGGAGCTAATTTCATGTTTTTCTGCTGATATGGACTTTTTCCTCCATGCTTGGGTTATATTCAGTGTAATCTTCAATACATGAAAGCAAGAAATGATATCATACCCATCTTCAAAACATGAAAAAAAGAAATGATATTGTTATCTACTTTAATGTTAGATGTCTACCACTAAATGGTCAATAATATACAAAAATAATTGTGTTTTATGAAAATCTATATTTAGATGTCTACGCATATCGAAATATCCCTATGACTCCTAGATAGGTTAACTGTTATGCCTGTAATAAAGGCATCAAGAAGAAACGGAGAAAACTAACCAGATGTACTAAATGTTTACCACAATGTCAAATAAACTCAATTTCAACCATGTTGGTTTCACCGTCACACTTAAGCTTCATTTTTTTGTTGCTTGGGGCCCTAGCAATAAGAAAATTTTGATTGTTCGTGAATTGAAGAACGTGAGAATTTTCCACTGTCTGTTGAGGTTCAGGATAAATGTCGTCGCGAATTTCATGATCAGTGCTCGTACTTGCAGTGCCATGTAAAGAGCTCTGTAATGATCGGTTCATCGAAAATGATTCGTCATCAGTACATCGTTTTCTGAAGTAGCTGTCAAGGCTTCTGGGATTTTTGTGTCCCGTAATTTTGCATATTTGCTCTTTCTTGAATCCTTTGTCTCGCAGTCGATTAATGACAGTCGCTCGGATCGAATGGTTTGTGTATCGCTTTGAGAGTTTGGATTCCTCGGAAATGGTGCTCATCATTTCACCCAAAAGATTTTTCCCTGTGACTGCTTTCTGGTAGTACCACAATCCTGCCTCAATCATTTTCTCATTTTCTACAGGTTTGGGCCACATTTTGTTAATCCCACGATCTTCTAATTTTCTTTTATAAAGAAGAAATGCAACAATTGGACATTTGTTCGGCTGATCTCCGTCCTCATACATTTTTGCTTGCCTCATATCCAAAAATTCCTTTGTATTCAAAGACGCTTTGACATTCTTTGACAATAGATTTTCATTTATTTTGAGATATGTTTTATTGTTTGAGTCACAACATAGAACAAAGCTGGAGATCGTAAATTGACGCATATTTTCTCGTCCACGATTTCCAAAATGGTACTCGGTATTAAACCAAATTTCTTTCTGGAGCCTGTCAGGTGTTATTCTGTGAAAGTATGTTGAAAGAAGTCTGAAGTCATCTTCGCTGATTTCAGATGTTTGCTGCGGTGGTGGCTGTCCGCTCTGCAAAAAATTGCCCACCATTGAAGCCAGCATGTTGTTTGCAGTTTGAAACATAACTCCATTCAAAATGTTGACGCTTCAATTAACTGGCGCCTGTGTCAAATAGCGATGTATACCAGCTCTTATACATATGAGAGTACGTGACGACTAGTAGGATCCATCTTTCTTTCTAAGTTGACTATAGTAGAATCGGAGATATGAAGATAGGACACTCACAGGCATAGTTTCAATATTGTCTGGTAAGTTCTTCGCTGACAAAAATTGTTTTAACTTTCTAGAATATGATTTTGTTTGTTGTGCTGTTGACTGAACTTTCATTTCTTCTTCTCTTCTGTTCATTTCCGCTTGAATTTGATTACCTAACTCAGGATATTCTTGTTGTTGAACGATATCTGCTTCTGGGTATGTTACTTGATCCCTTTCTCTTGTAATTTCTGCTGTGCTACTGGTCAAATTATTCAGTTGTTCAGTGGTGAGACCCGAAATGATACCAGTCGGCACAAATTCATAATGGATGAGATCCATACTTAATAAATCCTCTTCGAACATATTATCATCAAATTGCTCATCGGCATGCATCGTCAATTCAGACTAAAATGAATCTATAACAGTGATTTTGTATAATTGAAGCATGCATTCCTAGATAGATATCAATGTCCTAGGCTAGGAGTCTTCGTCATTTAAATCTACCTAGATGTTACATTTGATTTGCATATTATTGACTGATGCATATTATTGACTAATAGTATATTTTAACACATGAAACATATTATTGACTGATAGTGAGTGTCATAGCATTTTACATTTCAAAGTAGATAACAATAGAAATATAGACTTCTCTTTCGGTCAAGAATATGCAAAATAATCGGACACTTCGTGCCCTCTTATTTTGCTATATTATTGACCTCACGATCAGTCTATATTCCTACATTATGCCCAGAGATGGAGCCGAAGGGCATGTAGGAAAAGATGGAAAGTGACGGAAAGTGGGGAAGAAGAATCTATGTCATATACCTCCTTTTCATTGAATGTAGATGTTTATGATCTGATCTCTAGTTATTGAAAGTTCATCTCGATAAATAAGACATCAAGGATATGGAATCATATTGATTCACATTTTAACTTAAAATAAATATAAGCTACTTACAACGAAACTTTTGAAAGCAACAATGAGTAATCGGCCGAGGCTGTAAGGGTCATTGCCAACGACCTGCCGCTTTACAATGACCCACCGTGAATGAGGCATTGCTCAACGGTAAACGGCGGTACTGGTAATTTTGTAATACATAGTAATGAATTGTCAATGTAGGAAAAACGCTCATCTGAATAGGGCTTTAGTGACGATAGTCTGAGGGCACCTTAGTGTTCAGAGATTTCGTCATCAAGGCCCGATTCAGATTGGCAATTATTATTAATATAACCTGAATGAATATCTATGCCAACCGCGCTCTGTTGCCAGTTGCATTTCTACTACTAGCCCGCGCCATCTACTACTTCTTCGGCCCGAGCGAATGGAAAACTCTAACATGCATGTAGCTCAACATGTCATTGAAAATTCATGTCTATCAATGGTTAGTAGAAATTTCAGAGCATCAATTCAGGCTCCAGAGCATAGAAATCAACAATAATATAGAAAGTCTACTATTTTATACTTCTATGCTACAGAGGTTTTAGAAACCTTAACCGTAGACTTCTTAACAGATGATGGCTATAATAGCAATACATTAAAATAAATAAAAGTAACTTTTATGTGCTTGCTTATGGTTGGAAGCAGATATCTATAGTCTTAAACAACGAAACTGTTGATAGCCTCTACAGTCTTGATGCGATGATAGATAACTTTGAACTCGTGCACTAACGAGCACTCACTACACCATTGCATCGCTCCTATCCGTGCCGCAGTTTCTCATTGATGATAGAAAAGGCTAGGCGTGATTGTTGTTGTAGGGAATGCTAAGAGCTCATGTACATGTAGAAATATGGTGGAAATTTGATACAATATAATGTCAATGCGCATGTAAACGATAACAACAACCATTGTTCCGCCACAGAGACGACATCATTGAGAAAATAATGATAAGTATTGTCTACAATATAGCCTGTGTTTGGTAGAAAGAACCAATGAATCCTCGGTTAACACGAGCACTAGGAGTCCCATCATGGTGTAATATGCAGACTGAAACCCACAATAATGTTCGCCGATGTAAAATGTGTTCAACAATTATCACATTATACCAAGCGCAATGAAAGCGGAAGCTGCATCACAAAGTTCGCTAAGTGATCCTTGATCTGTAGACCTAATTAATTCCGTCGATTGCCAGTTATAGTTCGTGGCAGGTCAATGGTTGATGAATCAGGCATTTTGTATGATTCAAATGATTGTCGAAATAATACTTTTCCGATTACAAACTCTTTAAACTACTTTAAATGACAATCACTTGCGTTTACAATTTACAAAACAACACAAATTGCAATTTAGGTTATAATTCAAGTCATACGCATAAATTGCGAGTGATATCAATGCGATCAGTAAGACTTTATTCAAGAGGAAAATAGGAGAATTGTACTAGCTCTTAAATATTCAAAAATTCGAGAGAGAGAGTATGTAGAGAGAAATGCAAAGAAAATCCTCACGGACACCTGCTCAAATTCCAAGAACGACAAGGAAAAACTAGCTTTTGGAGGACAGGTTTCTTTGCAAAACTTTATTTTTCAACTCAAAAATTATAGAAGAAATTAAAGAGAGAGAGAGAGAGAGATTGATATTGGCATAGAAAGCGAATGGCTAGTGACAGTGCTGGGTAGATACCAGCATAGATATCCATGATCCATTGAGAAATGACTCATTGATTGCAATCTCTGAAAGCCGATTTCTGGATACAATAGATATATTACAGTCAATTACCACAAATGTTCGACCTCAAAATACAGAAACAATAGGAAATTTCCGCATTGATGAGATGCCAAAGTGCAATCAATCAAAGTAGGATTTGTAAAAACTATGGAAGTTGCATTGCAGGTGAGAAGGAATTATCATATCGTTAATAGATAGTAGAGATGCTTGCACTAATATTCAGCAATGCAGTGTAAATGAGCTAGTGTGTATTATTTTGTCGTATATGCGTGTGCAGCATTTTCCTTTGACCGATCTTCCACCTTAATTAATAAAGTATGTTAGAATGGAATGCTGTAGAACTTGGTTATAGTATACTGCATACGCTTGACATATTACTTTCAATATCAAATTTTATGCATATGAATGATATAAGTGCATGTCTCCTCCCCTTCATGTTAGCTTCACATATTGATTTCAAACGTACGTTCATCGTCATTATCATCATCTATTGTGCTTCATAATGTTTAAATGACATCCGTTGACATGACATTCAAGGGTTACCTCAATACTGACTTCTGCACATAATGAGTATCCATCATTCTTTTAGACACGTATCATCATCATTCCATGGGGTTTTTCGGGTATTTTCCTACATGAAACTACATGTAAAACCCATAATTTTTGAATTTTGAGAGAGAGAATATTATCAACGGAGCAGTGTCACCTATAATTTCATTCTAATACCTAGTATCATATTGTTGGAAATGTATCATAATAAGTCAATGAGAATCTGAAAGATATAGTTAGTGTAGTGAAGCTCATCGATCCTGCAACACTTTGCTAAGAGAGCTCTTCAACATGAGTTCATATTTCACACGTCACCTCTCTAATGAACCTAGCTCACGGACATTGGAAATCTTTCCATACTTAACTGAAAAAATTATGCAACATCTAAGACGTAACCGAGGCTCTAATCGGTACTTTTCTGATCCCACGTTTGAAAATGAAACTCTTGAATGTCAATCTTGAATGCCAATCTTAGCATTAGTAAAACGTCAAAATATTTGGTGTTAAAGTCATGAAGGGATAAATTTGACGATGACCCGTGACACATGTAGTGAGATACAAAGTTTTAGGGTTTTTCTTATATTGCAAGACTCTCTGCTGAGACAATTCGCTTGCGGTACGTAGAAATCTGTACGCATGTTTGTACGTAGCAATCTGTGCACAACATTCCAGTCGGAAGACGACAATTCATCGAAATTCCATCATGAGTGGTCGCCACAGTCTACTGCTGGTCCGATCTTCACTTCCGTGTTCACCAATTCCTCATCAATTTTGTCGTTGTATTATGATCTGCATTGAGGCCTTCTTTGCTCATCGTAGTTTTATTCTTCAGTCGTTCAATTAATCAACTGTTCACGACCGACTGTAATCATGAATGTCCCGTTCCGCGAAATGAATAGTTATTTGTCTCTCTTTTATTCAAGTCGCATTGATAAAGACGAGAGAGGAAAATTTATGGCAGTTACGTGCTTTGTTTTCTTAACTGAAATTAATGTTATGCTAATCGGCTTTATAAACTTCATTAGTTTTGTCTTATAGCCGAGAGTGACGAAGTTAATTATTCCCTTCATTTTGAATTGATTAAAAAATCACGCGACCTGAAATGATTGCTCAATTAAGGTCTTAACAATTGCTGGGTTTTCATGATAATAACATGATAAATGAGAATGAACAATTTGTCGGGAGAAAAGAGAAGTTTAGGCACTGATTTGAGCAGAACATGAATACTTCAAATGATAGACATGCCAGTTAAGAAGTTGGTGATGAACATAGAATCAAAAGTGAATTTGTTCAAGAGAATTTCCAGCTAAATCAGCTAAATCAGCTAAATCTGCGCAAGATACTAAAAAAAGCATTTCAACCGGTGGCGGACTATCTTGTGTTGGCCTCTTTAGAAAGAAGCTGTCATTATTTGGGAATGCTGAATTGCAATATTTATCTATATTATTTTTATTTGAGAACTTTTCACTTTTTATGAAGTTACATTCAAAATTTTTTGTCACAACGAGCATACTTGATAAAGTGTAAAAGAATCGTACTTGATAAAATAAAAGTAAAGTAAAGTATTTTATTGCCATAGAAATTGATTTCGTTGAAAAATTGGTCAGTAAATGAAATGCTTGCGATTTGTAGGTATCAATTTTGTACAAAAGAACGTAACTTACATTATTGAATACAAAATTCAGTCTAACATGTATGATGAGATTCCAACCAACTTTGACGTGATTTCATGACCCAGGATTTCCAAAACTTATGAAAGTTTCCCTTCTTCTCTTTTACGTCTTAAATTTAAATTTCATGGGGACTAAAAAGCTATATTTTTCGCCTCACTTTTTCTCTTCTATTGACTAACCTATCGAGCTGATCGAGAAGCTCAACAGAAATGAAGAAGATGCAAATTTTTATTATGTCGCATATTAAGTCGCTATTTTATGTAATTTTATTTGCCGACCGAAGCTCAATATCTTGGAAATTATCTAAATCTTTGCATTCGCCTATCAGTAGATTCTATCATTTCTATACTAATTTTTAGAAAGCAATGATGGAATTTTTACAATAGGTCCCTTAGATATCTCGTCAATAGCTAAATTACGGTTCCAATAAGTTTGTAGCTCATTGACTTCCAAATTTGTCACTCACGCAATAAAAAAACTGAAACTGAAAAAAATTGTCACTTGTGCAAATGTAAAAGATTGCAGGATATTTTGAGTGCTATTATGGATAAGCTTTAATTCTTGGATAAGCTTTGCTCGGGCCTGGAAATTGAAAATCACGGAAACTCGGGTTCATGATTACTGCTTTATTTAAAAGGTAGTCAGGAACACAAGCTTTGGCTGCAGCCACGCACAATCTGAACAACATAAACAATGAACTATGTAGCATATAGACGAATGACCTTTGTTTAGCAGGGCGACCGCACAAAAACAGTGTTGGAGAGTGAGTTGTTAGTGTTAAATCTCTGGGTTTATTAGTCCTTAAAAGTATTGTGCGCACAGAAGAGTTGTTAGATTTCTACAATAAATGTGGTGTCACCTTTGTGTGACAGTTTGCATGGATAGGAATTCCGTTTTTAGCATCAGTTGCCATGAAATAAACTGAAACTCTAAAAACGCATTGCCGATGTTGACAAAGTGTGGTACAATAACCATGGAAATCCGACTGACATTGGGGCAGTCATTAACGATTTAATCTACCGGCAAAATTTTCGGTCGGTTTCGGTATTATACTGTCGTTCAAAAATTATTTACCGGCAGAAAATTAAATCGGTTTAATATTCAGCCGGCAGAATTTTAGTTAATGAACAGTTCCAATAACAACTGTGGTCACCACAGAATTAGACCGGTCGTATCTTCTTCCGTTTGACTAGAAGGGAAGCATTGGAACATGTAACGTTATTGAAATGGCACAATCTCCTGACTAAATACCATAGCAATCGAGCAATGAGCAGACAGTTCAACATTAAACACACCAAATCGTGCAAAGTTTCAGTGACTGTTATCAACCGGATCACACGGTAAAGAGACACAGACGATGTCAAGTTCTACAAAGAAGTTTGTGAACGTTTTTTCATGCGCCTGCTAACTTTTTTAAAATGATCGGAGGTCCCAACATTATTGAGAAAACTTTTCCACAATGATCTGAATTCTTCGAATCTGAAGGAGTCATGGCGATCGGAGCATTTTGAAGGAATTCACACCAATCCGCAAGCGACGCACGACTATTTTTCTTATCTCTGCAAGGTATTAAGAATTTCTTTTTCCCCACTTATTAAGTTCCTGCATGTGCCATCTGTCTGAATCAGTTTGCACTTCTAGCAAAGTGATACGATTAAACAATCTAATTCTGTGGTGGTCACCGATCATTGTCAATGTATGACGCCATAGTAATCCGACACAAACTGCTATAATAAACGACAAGAACGGCCATGGACATTGAAAATAATAGAACATCGTGGGGACACGTAATAAATCACAGTGCCATTCATGATAAAAAATCTGTCTTATAAACAAGTCAAAGAAAATTGCGGTATGAAAGTACAGATTTATAAATAATATATTGACGGAGAAAGTGCGTTCCCTTACTCACGCGTGCCCACTACGTCAACAACCACATACAGAAACACCATTAGAACACAATAAGTGCCTGTCATTGTCATGCAGCGCATAATAAGAGCTACCGTCGTTCTGTTTTGCCGTGCAGTGTTCACGAAAGCTTTGCGTAGATAAGCGCACGCGTTTTATGGAAGTCATCAATCTCCAGCTTTTAGATCAATGCATGAAAGCAGCATGATTTCTAATCTCGGTAGGAGGCAGAATGACGCTTTCGGTGGGAGAAAACTAGATCTCTTACAGATAGCGACATAGATTTTGAAATTTCTATGATATGCATGTGCATGTGCGGTGTACATGGTTATGGATTCCTAGATATATAACACCAGATATAGTCCATGACAAGTTCTTATATTTCAGATAAGCAATATGCAACATAACTTCAGAAGATCAGGAGAGTTAGCATAAGGAAAAATCGTGGAAAAAGGGCTAAAAACCTTGAATATGAAAAAGACACTAAAAAGCTCAAAAGTCAATCCCTCCAATTAGCAGCTCTCTTCTCCCAATTGAGATTTCGCACCTGCAATTGACAGCACGGGCGTTTGCTCTCATCAGTCTCACACTCAGGCGAGTATAGATGGCGTTGCGTACCTCCCATGTTGTAGCTCCTTTCTGTACAGACAGTCTCTTATCATTCTTTTGATGCTTAACTTCAGCCGCCGCTGCCACTGCTGATCCTGCTGTCACACTCGCTTGAAAAATTGATTGCTGATTTAGCGGATGCGTGACAGTAACATCTAGGGCTGCGTCTCGTCCTAACGACCAATTGGGTACCAGAATACCAGATGGTTGGGAATTGTGGTGATCATATTTTGCTCCCTTTTCCAATTGAGGGGTTAAAAGTGCTTGTCGAGCATAATCAGCGATGGCATCTTGAAGGATGTTATGTCGAGTGCACAGATCGGGTCCCCTTCTACACGTTGAAGCATGATGTCCAAAAACGTTTTGAACAGTTTCAGGACATCTCGCACAAGGCTTGTTTGTTGGCATGACCGACCGGTAAACCAAGCGACAATTTCAATATGACGCACATTTCGTCAGGATCAACGCTAAGACCAAGACCTGATGAGGGTATCGTGCGCAACCATGCGGAACTATAAGGGGTGGAAACTGATTTCAGTCTGGCTTGATTCGCTACCGAAGATCGTGCCAATAGATCGGAGAATGTTTCTTCATCAAGTTTTTGTGATAGTGCCTTCTGCGATATTTTTCTGGTACCTGGCTGGTCGAGACGAAATTGAGCGCCAACCATGTCATTATACAGAGCGATTGCTTCATCTATATGATTGTTGTCTTCCATGTTTGTCGTGCAAAAGGAAGCAATGTAAGCAGCTCGGCTGCGTGTCTCGAAATGGAACGTAATCCAAGGCCACCTAATCTTAGAGACAGAGTCGATTGAAGCCAAACAGAATAATTACATTGTAATAAGGCAAGATCCTCGAAACATTGACGGACATCATTGTCAAAATTTGTGAATGCGTTGCCCGCAAGAGTTGGTGGAACAGTTCGGGAAAGATGAGACAGTTTTGAATGACCAACACATTGCCGCAACAGAATTCGAGAGATCTGAAGATTGTCAAGGATCGGTAGCTCTCGTAGAAGTACCCAGGCATTTTTCCTTTTCGATTCTATGTAATAAGAATAAAAAACGACATAACCAATTGGAGCTCCCAAGATTTCAAAGTTTGGTTTCAAGAATGTAGGGATGAATGGCAGAAAACCTTCAAGATTATTTTTGGCATATAGTTCACACTTTTCTAGTTTGATATGTAGACCAGTAGTAATCTTGGAACTTTGCAAAGATCGCAACACTCCATGAATTACGTCTTTGGAACCACAAAATATGCCATCATCCAAATACCAGGCCTGATAAATCAGTCGATTTTGAGGGTCAAGAGATGGAATTACTGTATTCAAAACAAGACTGAACAGAAGATGCCCGAGAGGTTCACCTTGTTGAACTCCTGTTTGAGAGAGTACATGATCCATACTATGCCATAAATGAGGATGTTGACCATAACATGTTTGTACCCATGGCAATAATTTAGGAATAAGTTCATGACATGAATCAACGACAGCTTGTCTGGATACGCTGTTAAAGGCATTAGCCATGTCTACTTTAAACACGACAAAGTCATCATCATTCCAATGTTGTTCGACGATGTTTCGCAGGTTATGTACAGCAACTTCTCTACCATTAGGATAAGAAACACCAAACTGTCAAGGTTTCAAAATATTTGCTGATTTACTCTTGAGAATGCTACATGCTGCTTTGCTTGCCAATCGTCTGAATATTTCACCTGCAGCAATAAGACGGATATCACTTTCATTCTTCTTGAGGGCCGTGATATTGGCACCTGCGAAATACGGAGAAACATCTGCGGGTATATCGCCTCTTAGCATGAGGCTAATGTAAGATCGCAATTTCGAGTTCAAAGGGCTTGGCAAAGCAGCTTCACAGGATTCAATAAGGTGAGAGGCCCGTAAACCAGATGGTCCGCATGCTGTATCTTTCGGAAAAGTGGCGAGAATTTTACGGACATCAAAATTACTTCCAAGTTGAAGAGCCTTTGTTACTTCAGCTGGTAAAATTGGGGGATCAGCTGAGGGGTGCTTGTCTTTGATGCGACTAAATTTAGAATAAAGACATTCTGGCTATCGAACGTGTACAACGTCGATTCACCAAAAGCATCCGTGGTCTATCCTCGTTACCCTACGAAGAAAGACAGAGCTCTGAAACTCCCAACACTACAATGTCGTCGTCGGATTATGGACCTTACAACCGTGTTCAAAATATGTAACCACCTTACTCCAAGTGATCCTAATTCCTTCTTCACCTTTAGTGTTTCCCGAACCCGTGGACATAACTACAAAATTTTCCGCCACCCAACGAATCTGAATTGTCGCCTATCCTCTTTTTCCCACCGCATTATAGATGACTGGAACCGCCTCCCCGACGATATTGTGAACAGTGAAACGGTGAAACAGTTTAAACGAAAGCTTTTTATGTTTTATTGTAGCTTCTAATTGTTCCCTCCTGAATGTATTTCCTGTGTTGCCTTGGTGCTCCTTGCACTTATTGGTGTACTAAATAAATAAATAAATAAATAAATAAATATAATATCCATGACAAGTATATCAGACATCAAAGTCACTGGCCTCCAGTCCAGTACATGGTATGGGAGTTGAACGTCCCTTAGATATCTTATATTAATCATAGATGTCCCTGCTATATCTTGAGGAGAGCAAGGTGATTAAAACGTGAAGCAACTGTGCTGCACATTATATTACAGTTTTAAGGAACTTTATAATTATATTAAATAACTGAATAATAGCATATTGAAAACTTTACAGAAATAAAGGAAAGAAATGAGAAAAATCTCGAGCGTCTATAAAGTACAATGATTATGCATCAATAGCTATCCTTGAACAAACATCTCATAGTACCGCGTATCATAGGAACGGATCACCACGATGTTGCATTATTTTGGGTGCAGATTTCCATTCTTCAAAATTGTAGTGTCTGATTTCAATGGGGCCTGGTTTGCATGATTGATTCTTATATACACTGTAAACTATAGACAGCCAAAAATGAGACAAAATAACAGCTAAAATGATCAGACAATTGCAACAGACAGCATCAGACAATCAACAGCCAGAAGTGGCTGTTCAGAACAGACAAGATGAGACAATCACCACACAAAATATCAGCCTGTCTATTTTTCTAGAAATAGTGACACTGGAACTATTTGACACTAGCTAATTACAATATATCCGGACACTCCTAATCATATCTGTTCTATCGCTGTCCAACTCACTCACACAAGCGTTCTTATATGCAGATTATGAACTACTCTGACAACTTCCAAGATGTCCTTCGTTCTGTCGCTGTCAACTTTCGGGAAGTATATATACCCTTGAAAATTGTAAAGAACATAGTAAAAACAGAATTAAAAGATGGTATCAATATGTCAAATATTCAGACCGCTTATTCCAATGCCTTCAAGTATTTCAAAAGAACCCTACTTATTTAAACATTGGATATTCTTATAATCGAAAATTATCAAGGATACCATCCAATTTTAATAAAAGTGTATATATTAGTCATAAGTAGTATGATATGCAGTAAATGTAATAATACAAATTAGTCCGTGCGATGAGACAAAAATTGTCTGATAAGCAGGAAATTTATATGATAATACGTAGCATCAGCCAAAATACTGATTTGGCCGATAAATTGTCTGACAAGTGGCTGTTTACAGTGTACAGTGTACAGTATTGAAAGAAATCTCAAAAAGTGACGAAAAATGAAACTTGTTTTTTGTAGTCAAAGTGCGTGTATTTCATAGTTTAAGCATATCATAAAATTTTCATATTTGGCTTTCTCAAACCTTTCAATGTCATGCGCAATTCATGGAAAGTGCAGATCATTGAGCAAGAATCGTGTCTTTTTCTCGACAACAGTTCTCCTTACAATATTCTAAAGTTGAATTCAGTTGCCGTTTTCTCACCCTGTCATTCAAAATTCTGCTGAAATTACCCCAGATTCTGACAACAGATGCCTCAACACTTAACCTCAACTATTCATGACTGAAATCCGCCCACAGAGTTTTCAGTACAGCTGAAAACCTGCTTCACTTTCTATTAAACAGCTGCCGTTTTAGTATTTGAAAACAGATAAGAAACTATCAATCTAATGTTCATTATTTGGAGGTTCGACAGCGGACAGTGCCCGTAAACATCAGTCAATTTCAAATTCTTTCCCAATAAAGCACCAAAAATGACATATTTTATTTCCAATTCATCTTCAGACGCATAAAAGTGACGTCCTCAAAACAATAAATTATTGTTTGATTCTCATCATAAATCAAAACATTTGGCCACCGAATGACATGCGAGACTCAATAAGTGGATGTAGGATGCGAACTGCCAACAGTGGATGTTTATAGTGATAACCATATGTGAATCTTGTAACAGAAATTTTTATTGTTAAAGTAACAAACACTGAAACATTTTTCCATCGTTATCCAAGAAATAAAACGCAAATGTCACATTTTGTTTCCAAAAATCATCGTGGGATAAAACTGGATCTTTGGAAAACCAATGCTCGCATCAGCGACTTTAAATGAGTGGTGAAGTCAATAGAATTCATTTGTTTTTCAATAATATGTAAATCGCTGCAGATGCTTCTATGATAGAGACCGTTCAATAATCATGTCCCCACCACAGGTTGTGAAATGTAATTGATCAAAATTATTTGATTGATCAGAGGAGATTACTGCACTAATTGAGGACGATGATTGCAATTTCTGACCACTGTTATCGAACAATGGCAATTCCTTGAAAGTCGAGACCATGATAAAAGCATCGAGGTCAATGTCAGGTAAAAGGTATCGAAGTTGTGGTCAAGATCTAGACCAAAAGGATTCATCAAGGTCAAGGTCAGAGTATGCATGTATTTAGCCATTCGTTGAAATCTAAAGGTGATCCATTGCCTGGAAATTGTAGCGATAAACCTCGTTTACATGCACATCCTTTAATGCAGAAGTGCTTCTAGCATTAAATCAGTTGGACGCCGATGTTTTCGAGTGTCATGTCCAGGACCTACAGGTTTGCTTCAAACTGTAAAGGAAGAAGCACGTTGATCGTGAGGTCAAATTCTTGCGTGGAACAGCTGTTAGGTGACAAACGCACGCACAAAATATCATGAGTGAAATTGATGACAGAAAAACAAGCTTCATTACAGCGTGAGAAACGACATAATTCAAGTTTTTATGATGTTACAAAGGTATGTATTGAGTTTCCTATAACTTCGCTTCAAAGGATTCACTTGTTTCGGCTTCCTTAGTATTCCTTTCCTTGAATTCTATCTTCCTTGAGCCTAGATTCGCATTTAATTTAGTTTTTAAAACGAGATATAAATGTAACGTGACTGTGATGATAGAGAAAAGTCTGATAAGATAAACCAAATATTCAAATAAATCCGTTTATCGCCCTTTTACGTTGATGCGAAACGGGACTTTCTGACTTTGCATGTTTCGAATGTACATTGTAGCAGAAACTAAAGGAACAAAAATTTGTCATTGATTCGGAGTTTTGAAGGCAATGATAAAACAGGGTTTGAGCGTGCGCACAAGAGCATAAAAATGACGGACAAAGTGCCCGAAAAAAGTCTTTGTTGATAATGTGCGTAATTTATATGGAATATTTCCACGTATGAAACACTGCAGGAGATTGACAGAAGCTAATGATGCTGCGAATATATTGAAGACACGCAATTAGATTGTTTAAGCGTGTCACTTTGCTAGAAGTGCAAACTGATTCAAAGCGATGGCACATGCAGGAACAAAACAGTCGCGCGTCGCTTGCGGATTGCTGTGAATTCCTTCAAAGTGCTTCGATCGCCATAATTCCTTCAGAATCGAAGATATCAGATCATTGCGGAAAAGTTTTCTCGATAATGTTGGGTCCTCCGATCATTATTAAAAAAGTTAGCAAGGGCACCAAAAAAATATTCATAGACTTCTTTGTAGAACTTGACATCGACTGTGTCTCTTTGCTGTGTGATCCGGTTGATAGCAATCTACTGCTATTTTATCGAAGTAATTCTTTATTTACAGAAAAGTGATCATGATCGTGATTCTTCTGTCTAGTGCACTGTCTAGTTAGCAGTACCTAATTCTTGTCAATCTCTGGAAGGCGTCATCGTTTAGGCACCGTTGTCAGGATAGCGCATGTGCGCGACGTGGCATTGCTTTCAATGTGCATGCTCATTCTGTCTCTTATTATTATTGAGTTTCAGATATCTGTGGTAGAGGCAATCGAGCCATATCTTAAGAAGTTTGGGGTGAAAACATTGTGTTAGTTTCAATAAAATGTACCCAGTATTTAATAATTGCAAGAGCTTTCAGCCTAAGATCTTCCTGATGTGCAGACTTTGAACATCTATTAAATAATCGATTGCAGTAACTTTGGTTCGTGCGTATGTGTGTAATACCCTAACTGGAATATGTATCAGTATCAAAACTACAGAATTTCCATCAAAATGTTTTTTTAATTATATTCTGATTTACTGACTTCTACATTCTCAAGCGCATTGTATTTTTCTATATATACCGCTATATATATATATTTTTTTTTCTTATTTATATATTTGTTATGTATTTTTTCAATCCGCATGAAATGGTATGTATTTTAAAATTTATATATGAAATTTAATGCATGTATGTATGAAATTTAAGTATACGTTTGTAAGTGAGTGTTGCACACTACTGGATAAGGGTTTGTACCCGGTACCCTCAATATGAATGTGTTATGAACAGAGAAATGAATTGTTTATCTGAAGTTGGCTAGAATGGAAGTACACTCAAGGTCGCGGCACAGCCTGGGGAACTAAGCTGAGGCATGAGACACCAATGAAAAGCTTAGAATTACACATGTGAATATTTCTAAACCAATAATGCAGTCGTTGACAAGTGCATCTAAGTGAAAATGCGATCGATTTTTGTGCCACTTTTGTGTGTAAAACATGAAGCTTAACTTCCATTCTAGAGGTTTTAGTGTTATCAATTTCTATGGCTGTGAATGAAGTTGGGGTACATCGGCAGCTTTTCTTTGTTCCTGGACGCGCTTTGAATGCTACCATGCATAAGTTGCATCACGTACCATAGAGTAAGTATATTAGGTAGAGTGGTAACTCCGCATTTATTAAATCCCCAATGTGTATACACTTTCGATTTTATTAAATGAACTCGAGGGTGATATAGTTGGTAATTGTTACCAAATGTGAGATATGCAAAAGCCTTGGAGGGGTAATGTTTGTTAAATTAGCAATTCGATGGGTTCCTACTACTTTCATGCTCAACCTCAAGAGAATTTTCTTAAGGGTCATCATATCACAGGCAAACTGCCACTGGCACCGCAAAATAACATAATCAAAGACAATGATTTCAATTAACTTTGAAAGATGTAAATGGGTCCACATCACTATTCAGATTCAAGAAATGAAACATGAATTTAGTAAATCATAAAATCATGCCGGTGAAAATTGAATTAAAAACTTGAAATGTCAGCCAATAAAGCACAGTACGATCTAGACTTTTCCATGAAGACTTCCATTATAATGCGGATCATGAAATTCCCTTGAAAATCATCTAATTTCCGCTTAGTTAGAATGCTTATTAGGAAATATTCATACCTGTTGATATCCAACTTGCTTCATACTACTTACATTGGGACGTCATCTCGGTAATACATAAATTTGCAAAATTTTGAAAACTTTTTAAACTTTTTGAGACTTTTTTAAAGCTGCTCAAATCATTTTTTGGACCACGGGAACGTAATCTCTACAAAAAACTGAATCTTTTCATATAAAACGTTTCACTGTATGCAGATACTTTTTGAGTCGACACTCTGCCTGTATATCCGTACTCTATTTCACGTACTGTCTATCATTTCTGAATAGACTTCCCGCTTTCTGTTTTGCTTGAAAATTGAAGGATCGTGCGCAGTAGACGGTGTAAGATGACTGTCTTGGCATTCCTTCCTTCATCAACGAAGCTCATATGCAAATACTCACCTTTCAATGTGACTCAACATTGACTACAAATGCTAAAACTCCTAATCTGCTAACAGTTGCAACAATTATGCAAATCCGATATCTTGAAACGAACAAACAATATATTTGGAACTCTAGGAAACAAAAGGATGGAATGATTGCATAATATGACGCAATAGTTATTGATGTTATGATAAATCATTTCCTCAAAAGAGCAACGTCAATGTAATAGAGATATTGCAAGTGCCGCCAGTTTCAATTGCTTCTGGAGAGCTATGTTATCAATCATGATCCATCCGATAGCAAATGTATTTTACCGCTCTGGCTCCAATTTGGCAATAAAAGCTCTGGCATTAGAAATATCTATCATTTTCGTCAATAAAATTCCCTCTGCAATTTCACTAAGTGGATACAACTCAGTCTTTGTAGTGGAAGTGAAACAAATTATTTATGAAGAACATCAACAATCTAATTTCTTTTAAACTCGTTAAGGGGGTTCTTGCTAATGTTTTAGCAAATTAACTTAGGGTGTGGCACAGTTCCTTTTAGAACATGCGAATTGCTTGCATCATAAAGGAATATCTGCAGTCTAGTTTATCATCGAAATTCACTAACAACAGCATCCGCTTTCAGGTCGATTAAACAATTCAATGCCTTTCGGTTTCACGAGGTCGAATAGAGTTCGTCTCGTTCCTGGCACAGCCTACAATAATGACTTGTCAGCTAGGAATCGAACCCAGTTCTCGAAATGCTTACGAGGCACGATATTCATTCAGATTGGTGAAGCACTTTATCAATGGTTGTGCCCATAGAAATCTGGCAATGTAATAATAATGGACTACCAGTCAAGAACCAGTTTTGTCACTTCAAGATTGACAATGCTATTTCAAAGTGCGACAGTCGAAAAGAATTTGCGTCATAACCGTTTCAAGTGCATTTTTGCCGGTATGAGTGCGCAAACGGCTGCTCTTTACCAAATCAACTGCAGCATTATCGTTTCAAATGCAAAATGAAACAATGAAGGCAGTATTGAAGCAGCTTTTCCTCCATCGAATGTGCTCTATTATATTTTACTGGGCAAATGGAGGATGAAATCGACTGCATAGCATATTGGCTGGATTCATGCAATAGGACCTACAGAACGGACACAGCACGTCTTTGTCAGTTGCGCTCGTGTAGATGAAGATTGAACTGAGATGCTGAGGTGAATGAATGAATGGCGAATGTGCATCCTCAGGGTTGAACAGAGTATAGTGACAAAGCTTTATTTATCAATCATCATTTTATCTGTGAATCGATCTACAGGTTTTGGAATTCAAGAAGGACTGCCTAGAAATCATCAGTGACAATCTGATTTCAATAGAGACATAATGCGTTGGTTATCGTCAATCTGATTTCATGAGTGACAAAAGGCTTTCAACTGGGACATTGTGATGTTTTGTAGAAATGAAGCATGTTCATGAGTGGCATTAGGATTTCAATAGAAATATAGGCCAGATGGATGCATTGTTATCGAATGCTGAGCTACCACAATGTCAAGAAGTCGAATGGCAGAACAAGACAAGCGTCGGATAATTGAGGCCTTCACAAATGGTGATGACTATGTTCAAACAGCGGCACCACTTCAACAAGATTCAATGAATGGCTTGAAGCTGCTAGTGTTTCTGCGGGTGTGGACGATCCGGTTACCTTCATTTTTGACAACGCTCCTTGTCATCTGCGAGTTCATGATGCTCGGCTTCCACAAGCACATCATCACAAGTACCTACCTGCTTATAGTCCTTTCTTAAACATCGCGGAGAACAGTTTCAGTGTTTGGAAAGCCGCTGTCAAAAGGCAAATGGCAGAAGTTCGCTACCAACTGCAGCAGCAATCTGCGCAACAAAAGCAAGCGACACTTTTACAGATTGCCTCCCAAAATTTGAGCGAAATAACGGCCCTGCATTGCTCCAACTCATTTCAGAAAACAACCACCTATATTCCATCTATGCTGCAACTTCAAGATGTAACAATTCATCAGTAAAAGTGCATGTAAGCCTATAAGAAATAATAGACATGTAGATAGCAAGGTGTTCTTCTATTGCGCTGCATTTTAATTAGTCAGGTTCATCAATTCTGAAATACATGAATTGTTGGGATATCAGCTGGGGATGCTGTATGCACTGCAAAGGCGCTTTCTTGTGGATACCTTTCAAGCAAAAAAATATACTTCATTCAAAATAGATCGTATGTTTAATTCTGTATTGACAATGCTGAATTGAGTGGTAGAATTTCTAATTGGCATTTGCTACAAATTTGCATTTGAATGTCAATTAACCAATTCAAATGTTGCTGTCATTACTGTTTTCGCAAAATCTTTGATTCCAGAAAATAGTGGGCTAGAGTGAATACTATCCATTGAGAGAGGCCACAAAACCAGGTATTGGCTAAATGCGAATTTCTATTGGGCAAGGCCTTTCAACCAGCCCAGCCGGTCATCGTCAGGCAAGCCAATACCAGCAGGTTTAGCCAATACCTGGTTTTGTGGCCTCTCTCAATGGATAGTAAGATCTTTGATGAATTAACAGATGTCACTCTTGATGTGACCCATTTCTCAATGAAAATATCTATGTCATCAATTGAATTCTCGATGTCTTCATTTGAAGTCCCTGTGTCACTAATGAAATCCGCTGTCACTATTGAAATCACTAGTTCACGTTAGTTGTTTTACATGTCACTGATGAAGTCCAAAACCTGTATAATACTAATTTTCTGTTAATCTGCGTCTCTATATAAGCCTGTAATACAGATGGATGTTAGTTGCTATATTCAATATTAGATAATCGTTTATGGTCTTGAAATCAATTCTTCAATAGCATTTAATGGAGTTCCCATCATAAATAAATCCTATAAAAGCATGAAACATATCGATCATGAGATCCATAGATGAAAGTGTAATGTCTCCTAACCATCATGCCAAGACTTCTTGATTGTTATCAAGAAAATAGACATTTTAATGTTGCAAATGAATGTCGATACTTGTTTAAGCCCTTTCTTGTTAGTTGTTATTTGCCTCTGTTTCATGTCTGCGGCTACAGATCACCATTGATTAGGATGAATTTTCGCTAAATTTTGTTTTCATTATGCTGTTGATAAGGCAATTGGCATTTGAAACGGGAACGCTTCACCTTATTTCAGTAATTCTGTTGTTGGAATGTCAGCGCTGAACTCGAAGCGTCAATGTTGCGAATAATCATGTCATTCTGCAGTTTATATGTCTATGTTTTACATGAAACGGATGATTAGCTTCTTGATCGGTCAAACCTATAGAAGGGATATGAATATTGAAAACAATAGAACGTCGTGAACATGCGTTGCCATGACAACGGTACCTAAACGATGGCGGCTTCCAAGGGTTGACAATGGGACGGTACCGGCAGCTTATCAGTGTGCTTTGTGGAGATCTACCGTCATTTCCACAGAATTAAATATTTTGTTTATCTGCTTCGGTTTGTGTGATTAATGCGAAATCGCCGGCACATCGAGGAACCTATTAAGTGGACAAAAAGGAATTCCTAATACCTTACAGAGATAGGGAAAAAAGTCGTGCGTCGCTTGCGGATTAATGTGAGTTCCAGCAAAGTGCTTCGATTGTCGAAATTCCTTCAGATTCGAAGAATTCAGATCATTGCGCACAAGTTTTCTCCATAATGTTGGCCCTTCTGATCATTATTAAAAAAAGTAGCAGGCGTACGAAAATTAGTTCAACTTGATGATTTCACCAACGTCTTCTCATCCATAGTTCTCACCATTCCTAAATGTATAGTGCATACACTGAATCGAATGCCACGCAGCGGTGTGTGTTTTGGTGTGTGCGAAGTGATATCACAGCACGCACACATCTCTCACTGGCTCTGGTGTCCTCTGCTGACAGCTTATTGTTTGCCATTTCCAATAGCAAGCTATACACGAATTATCCATTCGAGATGGAGCAAGTTGTCTAATTCTGTATTGTGCCATTTTGATTTTAAGGCTACAAATAAATCTTCCTTTCTAGGCAACCGAAGCGCGCGCAAATGAATTTAATTTTGTGGTTATTTCTATTTCGCTTTGTAAATGAAAGTATTTTGATAAAATAACTTGCAATAGGCAAGAAACTACAACTGTTGCATGTTTCAGTAATTTGATTCTAGCAATCGGCGCATAGTCGAGCGGCTGAAATTGCCATCAACAAACAGCTGCTGTCCCTTCTAGTATCACTAACTTAAGTAAAGCAAAAAGTCACATTCCCATGGTTGATAGGCAGGAATTATTAGATTAAATATCGCAGTCAATATAATTAAGTTTGACACAACATTTTTCTAATTTTCGATAAACTGACTTTCTTTCATTGTTGGAGAACTTAAATGCATTTCTTTGCAATAGTGAAGAGCAACATTATTCCACTTGACTCTGCATAAATGTGAGAGTGAGATGCTTTTACCAAATAAAGAAGCTCAAGGATATAGAGTCAATGATCTGACACATAGATGCCAGCAGCTTCTGAGCAAGGGATCCATCAGTAAACATCTCAAACAAGAACATAAAATAGTGAAATACTGCAACATCATCAGAGCGAACACCGTCAAGATATGAAAGAAGAAAGATCTGGAGATAGCCGAAGCAATGCTAATAAAGAATGAGCCGGTCCTCAATAAGCAAGACCATGGACTTACAGGGTGTCTAGCAGTGATGTAGAAGGACATCTTGTTTTTTGTGTTATTTAGTATCTCTTAGTATATTAAGTTTGATTTCTATACTGTATCTAGCTATCAAGCTCATTCATAGATTTTCGTATAATTATTGTACTAGGATTTGAATTTAGAATCAAGTTAGCCTATAATATGATTTCATTAGTTTGCCCTGAAGATGGATGCTGTAGACATCCGAAGCGCTGGCTTAGCTATAACAAAATGGTTTGCAAGAATTGCATTTAAGTTCTCCAACAATGAAACAAAATCAGTTTATCGAAAATTAGCAAAAAGTTATGTTAAACTTTATTATATTGACTGCGATGTTTTGTTTAATGATTCCTACTTATCAAATAATTTGCTACCAAATTTCACGAACTTTAGATTCCCATGGTTGTGCCAATGGCAAGAATAAGGATTCTCATCTAATTTGCAATTTCCATTTATCTTAAAGCTGAGCTTCAACCAGTGGTCGGACTCGTTCGCAAACAGATCATTCAATTACACTGTTAGAACAACCTTAAATAGTATGTCTACATGTTGAGTGCTTCGCAGCTTATTGGCTGCCGTCTTATGAAACTGCCACTAAAGGCGGCAATTATATTCTGTCTGCAGATTAGCAAACTTTAAAAGGTCCATTTTCCATTTGTCGTTATCTGGCTCTTGTAGTTCCCCTTAACACCATTCATACTGGTAATTTTATCCAAAATTCAAACATTATTTAAAACTGCATTTAGAAAGCTCATCAATTGACATTTCCAAGAAGAAAATTAATTTTGGTACCGTCTATTACTACTATATAGCCTACGTCGCACATTGATAAGCGTCAAGCGCTCAAGCGTCACTGATAGCGATGCGCCTAGAAAGTCCTGTGTTCGATCTTGAACTTCTGATGAGCTGTAAGAATCCTCTTAAAAGAGATTAGCTTCGTGAGAATCGTGACTAGCGCAGCTATGCTAGTCTCATTTGAAGTGTAATGAAGGGTCATAACCGACCGAGTGTCTTTTCTGTATTACGTAATGCGTAACTCTATAATTAGAGCTGCTTTTGCAGGATCATTGCGTAAAATTACGTCATAATAAATGCGTTTCTTGATTATTTACCAGAATCGGAAAGCAAAACAACATTTTATTCAGTAACATTGTTTCTGTGATTTTAATATCAGTTATACATTCAATTGTAATTCTATTATGGATGGACTAATAGATTAATGGCAATGAATTTACCCACTAATTTATTAATTCAAATTTGATCTCTCTCTCTCTCACTCTCTTCTCTCTTTCTTTCTCGTGAATATTTTTCCGTATCATCCTCATGGAATCTGCATTGGGTATCGTGTTATCAATGACTTGATAGCAAACGTGTTATGAAATGAGATCCACGTCAGGGCAACAGATTTTACAAACATCTTTCCATTCAAAGTAACTGTCCAAGTCTCGCAGCATGCAGCATTCAACTCTCATGGGTATTTACTTCTATCCTGATGCCATAAAAAACATCCGGAGAACAGCCGTAAGATGAAAGATGTACAATCAAAAGAGGAATCTCAGCGATTTCGGATTCTCTATCTTTCTCAATGAGCAAACAGTAGAACTTCATCAATCATACAGTTAAACTCTATTTGCAGCGGTTATGTTCGCCCTGCGTCAATCTTCGTCGGGTCAAGCATAAAACTTTCAAAACAGGTACACTCTGTATAGAAAAATATTGAACTTTGCATTCTCGCTAAGGAGTCATCACCGAAATAAGAATCTCATTATTCAAATCTTCTAAATCGTTGTGTAGGGCGATTTGGTGTACCAAGGTTCAAATTGAAGTCGGCTGCCCTCTGCATTCTCGCTAGGGGTTGAGCATTAAAGAGAGTGGGACAAATAAAACTAAACCACGTAGAACAAAATAGATGTGGTCCAAGTATATAAAAGATTTTTATCTTTAATATCAATTGATTTACTTGTGAGCCCGCATGTGTTTACATCATAAAATAGCAAAATCTATTTTTTTGAATTGACACACAGAAATCAGGTAGGAGAAAAAACATCGAAGGAGAACTTATTGAGGCTACCCTCAGTCTTGATGTGAATTCTAATTTCAGTCAATCCAATATAATTTAAAGACTCAAAGGTTCCTGATGACTTGTCATATGAGGCTGATTCATCCTGATGCATTTAAATCCTGGTGATGATATTTTTCTGATGCATTCCTTTCAAATTCGAAATGAAAGCAGTATTTGAAGATTCTTCAGAGCAAGCGGGAGCCTATGAGATAAATTGCTATTTAATCAGCGAACGTTTCTTCATAGGATGAGCATCTCATATCCCAAGCTATCGGAATATTGTACAGTAATCAAAATATCATCGATACGTACTTTCGAGCAGAATTAATGTTTCTTTCCCAGGTTTCATACATGTGCTAGTGAAAAATGACCCAGAAACTTCACCAGAAAAAACTGCACTTAGATATACCGATGTACATAAAAACCGATAAAACAATGAAACCACAAAGGTCCCACAGAAAGTTGATTTTGTAAGGCGACGGCACTGCCAAAGCATAGGAAAAAAATCGGTCTCAAGTGGATTGACTGCAACTACCGATAAGCTTCATTGTACTGCTGCATACCACAATTTTGCAATCTTTTGCGTCAAGCTTCTAGATCGTCATCAGCCTAAGTGACAATGCACTACATCGCATAAGTGTCACGCATGCAATGAAATGAAAAAAATGGAGCATATCTAGGTCGATTAATGAATGTCCTAGTGGATACACTAGTGCTAGTTCCTTTTGCATAGGAGTATATATTAAAGCATGAGCAGTAATTGCCTACTTGGTGCTGAAATTGGGACGAAATTAATTTCTGCGGAAACTCCAGCACTCATGTTCCAAACTATCCTGCGTATCCTCAGAATATTATCCACTGATTTATTTGTATCAGTTGCAGCTCTTGCTTCAGTGAACCACTATCGAAACCGACCGGACCCGTGGATTTTTAATCACACCGATTGCTGACCTGGTCGTTTAAATAGCGCTGACCGTCCCTCCATCGGCCGGCTGCATTAGGGAGACACCAGTCCGTTACCGACTGGTTGCATTAGGATAAAGGGGAAGCCGCCGCCGCCGGAGAGGTTGCATTTTAGCCCTGGTCTCCCGCTCTACGTCATCCCAATACTCGTCCTCAACCAATGAGTCACGAGACCACACCCCAGGCGCAATTCAATTGAATTCACTCACCTTCTAACTCGAGGGATACATGAGGATTGACGACGGAATATTTGCGAACATCTTGATTTGACGGTCGTAGCCTGTCTTTCGTGGGATAGTCATCAGTAGACGCCATTGCGACGTAAAGAATTCGTCAAGAATGACACTGAACACTTCCACTGCTCCGGAGTGACGAAGAACTCGCAGTGGTTAACTGTAGTTCTGAATCAGCAAGCGAGATCACTTTAATTTAATTGAAGCATGCACCTTCCACCGATTTCTCCCTACATTCAAAGGGAAGGAATGATATCTATGATCGAATACTGGCGCAAAGATTGGACCAAGACGTTGGTAGTGCATGGACTCGAAGCTTGTTATCTTACAAACCTTCTCAGCATCAGAAACGGCACAGAATCACTGACGGTAGAGGAGAATAGGTAGAATGGGGAAATGCGCGAGGAGGCGAAAGCACGGGGATGTCAACGACGGTGGATGGGGCGAGGAGGAGGAAGGAGAAGAGGATTAAATACGTCACACAGGATGAGAAATCCGCTTCCGAGGAAATTATTCTCAGCGGTAAATAAATATGAACTTTGAAAGCTTTTCATTGGCAGACCAGATAGACATTGAGTCTAAATTCAACTGCATGTCATGAACATTCTATCCAAACATTAAGTACTATACAAATTTGAAAATGGAATCCTAGTTACAACCAAAGGCGAATGTGGATTCCTCACTGGACGCCTTTTATCAGGGCGATCAAAAGTTAAATTTCATTTAGCCTATCACATTCTAAGAATAGTAGCCGCGGCTGCTAAAAGCTGCAATTTTTGGCTGCGGCTGCTGTTAAAAGTCTCATCTCCGTTAAAAAATGAATTGCAACTTATTTTGGGCAAGCTGTTAATTAATTACAATTCTTACTTAAATGATTGCAATCATTTATCATCACCGTTTGAATAGACTAATTTAATTCTTGATTTTGAATTTTTCACTATGTTATTCAAATTGCACCGAATCGAATTATGTAAAATCAGTGTGTAAAAACGTGTTAGTCAGTAGGCCTACGTTGACAACACTCCTGACACAGCAATTGATATTGATAATACAAGGTTGTCTGCCTAAGTGTAGATGGCTACTTACCGATTTATTGAAAAGGCTTTACTGCACCTACATGTCACAGGACATATAATTAGTTAATTACTTTGCTTTTACATCATACTACTCAAAATCTTGATTACAATTCATCTTGATTGCGCTTTTCGCCCCACTGATGAATTTTTTGAATATCTTTTAAATCAAGCAAGCTATGACCACCAGATTTCTAGCAGCTTACTTTCTGCGTATTATACATCTTTTGACAGAAGGATAATAAATTTGGCACAATACTTTTGGCGTAATAGATATGTTAAAATATGAAAGTTTGGAATATTTTGGATGATTTCGGTATATATATTCACTTCTAATGTAAATTGCGGCATCAATTCTCTATGAAATAAGTTGAGATTGTATAAAAGATTCCTTGTATCAATATAGAGATATTCACAAATGCTAAATCTTTGAATGTGACATCATCTCCTTAGTATGTATGCATGTTTGAAATTCGAAATTCAAATTTCAAATATGATTTTTTATTATTTTTGTACCTTTTGTAGTTATGCATCTGATCAGCAATTATTGAAATTTTTCAAAAAAGATGTTGCATTTAACCTCAGTGTCTTGATAAAAGTCACCGCATTGGGTTGTTTCTTCACCTGCAGAAACTAAACACTAAAATGTGAGACTTTTGTGATATTTGAACTGAACTAAAAGTTTGAATTATTTGACCTTTGACCTCATCTAATACAATGATGTAATCTCAGAGCGATTGATAATTATCGTTTTATCAGCCACCTTTACTAGATCTTTCGATTAGTGCATGATTTATTAGTTTTGGTTGTCATTATCCATTTCAAATAGTGATCTAATGGAAATTTGTTAAAAATTGGCAGTTTTTAACCTTTGACCTTCACCTCAGGCCACGGATGACCTGAGAAATAACACTGATGCTATTTTTCTGAATCCTTTTTCAATGCCTATTCGATTGTTGTGTGGTTTGGCAAAATTGGTGCAATAGTTTGGGAGATCAGCAGGGGGGAGGAGAAATTCACTCCCCCAGTGAGGCGCGTTCAGAAAAACACTCCAGTGACGTGAGGGAAATGTCGATATATTGTTGTCATAGACCACATGCTAATCAAGGCCGCAGCCTGGACTGGCTCCAACTGTGGAGCACAACCTGAGCCTGAATTTCTTCCTGCGTGTCTTTGATTTTGCTAGCCACTTTAAATTATAATTTAAAGTCTATTATTCGTGTTTACAATTCATCTGTAATTGGCATTTCACTTCAGCATGTCTGTAAATACTCTTTGTAATAAGAGCATGTTTGATGAAATAAGTATAGAAACTAATTCTCATGAAGAGTGGAGAGGAATTCTTCACGAATAACCTATCTATTGGCAGATTAATCTCAATTGAAGACTTCTGCAGTACAGTAGCTGATCATTTACGAAAGTATCTATAACTATGACGATAGAAAGCAATGGCATAGTCGATAATAACTCATGCCCCCTGGAATTTGATATGCAGATAGTGGAGCATTTAGGTATCGACCATAATTAGTTGAAACTAGACCGTATCCATGGAATCTTCACCGATCCCACCAACTCCCACAATCACAGCAAAATCGACGTAAGTCATCCGTGGCAAGGTTGGACCTTGGGTTTTGGGTTGACCTAGGGTAAGTGATACAAAACTAGGGTTTCCTATTAATGCTGCATATACAAATCAAGTTATAAAAATTAATATTTTGATTTGAATCTTAGGAGAACTACATGATAAAAGCAGAAAGTTCTGATTTTGTTGTTTGTTGTTCCACTCAATTCACAGAATATTTCAAAAATAAAATACTTGTGACTATTAGCTACTTCATTTTGGGCTTGACAATACCATGAACTGAAAGTTCGTGCACACAGTATTTGCTGTAAGCTCACATGTATTTTGTTAAATTTGTGCATATTGAATTTATATAAATTTCATATATTTCAGATCTTCACACCCCTGAACTATGTGCGATAGTCGACATTTATCCAAAAATGAATTCATTCCAATTTCGTATTCTTAATATGTTTAACCATGCACTCACTACGCAGCTATCATATCCATTATTTATTTATCATATACTTTTCTTATAATATTTATTGCACATTATTTAATATCAGTATAGGTTAAATTAATGGAAAGCTATAGGCTACAAAGTAATACATCCACTTTGGCTATTAATTACAGTTATTACACTAAAGAATAGTTTCTCATTAATACCACACTTCTCATGGGCCCAATAGGAATTTTGGCCTATAATAGAAACACTATGTCATCAAAATACAAAGAATACACTTCGTTTACTTGATTCTACTCATGTATCGAAACTTGGGCTGGGTTTTTGGGTTTTGACCCAGGTTTTGGCCCAAAAATTGTATTGGGTACACTCAATACAAGATTTTGCCCAACCTTGTCCGTTGGTCGCACATGCACACAATGTAGTGCTGTCGAATTCTCGCTCCCGTAAAACACCGATGAGTCACCTTGGGCCTTAAAATATTGTGGTCTTCAATTTAAAAATGTCTAATTAGCCACCAGTGTGTTATTATGTCGATCAGTTTTCAGTAACACAGATTTTCATATCGGACGCATCAATAGTGCGAATTTGTTATGGAACCTACTTCAGAGATAATTCGACGTTAAAAACTTCACGACAAAAAATTATGACGACAAAGCCTGGTAGGTGGTCGTGAACTAGGCCTGCTGATGATTCCCGATGCCGGTATTGGATGAAATGGCTATTCAGCTATTCAGATCTGCTCCCATTTTTCAACTGAGGATGTAACTGAACATTTAATGATCCTATTTACATCGTCTCCTCTTTCCTTTGGTTAAAAAGTTTTGCAGTTTTTGGATCAACAATGCTACGCAATGTTGTCTCAAAAGATGTGAGTTGAAATGTAGCCAAATCATTGATGCTCTTATGTAATAATCAATAAATTAATCTCATAATTTATAACTAGGAATAATTATCCTTGATAACTAGGACATTATCATTGTCTCAATTGATCAACTTATCTTCAAAATGACATTAAACCGAACTTATATTTGAAAATTGTTTTACCAATTGGTTCAAAATGACATGAGCAAAACGTTAAAGAGAAAATGGACTATTGGCATCCATGAGAGAAATTTAAAACTTTTAGCTGAGTGCTAACAAAAATAATTCAGGCGCAATTAAATACGAAGTAATCACTGAACAATGTTAGTCTTGCGAACAATTTTCCGTTTAATAGTTCATTTTGGTGAATTGGTGGTACTTCAGTTTAATGACTTTATTGAAATATTCTCTGATCGTAGTTTGATCCGGAAATGAAAGTCCTGATGGCAATAAATGACTAAGAGATATCAGTAACATGTCATTATTTGTGAGTTAGGACGCTTGATCCTGACAGGGTTGCTCTCGGAATCCGGTGCATTATTTGGTAATTTATCATTGAATATTTACAGATCAATGACAGACAAGCGCGTCAATATTTCCACCGGAAAATTCCTGCAATATATTATTTTGCATTTTTGAAACTTTTTATGTACAAAATGTCTGTTTGTTTTATCAAGCTATGTATGAAGCATGTCAGGCATTCGAAAACTAGCATTCGAGATAGCGAAATGAGCACGTTCGAGCAATGAGAATTCAGTTTTATCGTGAGTATCTGCTATTTTGTTTGTCTGCAATTTGAAATTCCGCTAGCGCTTTGTCTTAAGGTGCGATTGTGTGTGCAACTTTATTGCCGACACTTTTCGATCTACGATGAGTTAGAAAATATTGGCCATACGAAGACGCAAATGGAAGCGAAGGCATGCCTTCAATAATAGTGTTTCGTGCGTCCTCATACAGAGTCCAAACAACAGCAATTTAATGACAGGTGATAAAGAATTATACATTAATCATTTCAGCGGGCTTTGCTTCCATTATTTGTTCATTCTTGTCTGACTTATCATGGATCGAAAAGTGCCAGCAACATAACATTAACATTATTTTTGAGGGCAATAATTGAGGGCGCGTAAGCGCCTGAAAATGTCCTACATTGTTGCCCGAAAAAATCTGTCTTAATGTTGTGCACAATTGACATGGAATGGAAGCAATGTAGGAAAAAAGCGGGCAGCAATGTTATGAATACACATGGAGATATACTCTAACTGAGATTTCTAAAACATCTTTCACATACGCGACATGCTGTTACCTTCATTTTTCCACATTGTACCATACCATAGCTACATAACTCACGATAAAGTTGAATGCGTAACCGCACTTTTAGCCATAACGTTGGCGGAATTGCACAAATAGAAAAGTACATGATTTCTTTGTACTCTCGTTAACTGAGATGAAGCGACATTGAACAGATACCACAGGTACCCGCATACTTGCATTTCTGTGGATGTAAGTGAAACATTGAGGCCGATAGTTGAACAGCAGTAGTAATTACCACAATCCAATCTCCTCTAGAAATCTTCTAGAAATTGGCACACTAGTACACTTTGACATTGTAATTTATAGGCTATCAGGTGCATGTTTATCAAGCTACGTAGTCGCATGCAATGCTTTTTGCTTCATTCTGAACAATTTTATTTAATACGATTGGCGCTTATTGTATCATTAATTTGAAATGCGTAGGCTTCTCACGTCAGTAAGACACAATAATTGAGCTTTCAAAAAAGTTGATATTTACATATGCAATGAAAGCATTTTAAAAACTTTGCTTACTTGCTGTACGCTGTTGTGGTGAAGCTACGATGCGCCTCAAGGTCGGATGCACGTTTGTGAAATGCGGTGAGCCAACAGTCTTCAGCAACATTAATGATAGATTTGTTGGAACTTCAGGTCTTGTGACGGCATACAGCCACGATTATCCATACTTTTTAGGAACTCAAATTGTCTGGTGGCAATTGATGGCAACAAGTATTGATGGATTGCAACATAATATGCAATGATTGATTATCACGAATATTTATGATGTGATGAAGATGGAATAGCAAAATGGCACCAAACCACAGACGCTTTGTAACACAATGTCTACCGATGAGGATGATGAATGGCAGAGGATTCATTTCAGTTTTGATTCTCTTGTTTATTGAACGAACAAATTGGCTGACATCGTTCTCCGATATCTTCTTAGACGGAGGCTATACAAATTGGAAAGCAAAAGCGAAACTTGTGCAATGTTGGGCATGAGAAGTGAATGTTCATATGAATTTAATGTACTAAGATGCAGAGCCATGATTTAAGAAATAACAGTTGCAAAAAAATGCAACGACAGTCTGAGCTGTGCATGCAACTTTGGCAAATAATGATTTTGGGTGTACCCAAGACCAAGATGCAATCTTAGGCAGACCCCAAGATACAAGATCAAGATTCAATCCTGGAGATACATCATGGATACACCCCAACATTGAATTTAGCATCCAAGAGTGGTCATTTACTTACTGAAGCATACACCTTTTCTAATTCACTAATAAAACTTCGCAATTCAACAACTGAAATCTCAGACCAATAAGACCAATAATAAGAATGGGAGAGAGAGAGAGAGAGAGAGAGAGAGAGAGAGAGAGAGAGAGATGAGAGGAGGAAGCTTGTTCTCCTGTGTTTCGCGCACTGTGGCCCCGATCAAGAACAACCAACCAATTCGAGGAGACTGCGGAGTTTTGAGAGATTTCCTCGGTCCTCGTAAATTTTATTTGTTGAGAGAGAGAGATGTTTATATTTGAGATAGAGGAAAATATCTCGTTATATACTAAATCGCGGAATGTGTGACAAAGCGAAGGAAGAAAATACATAAACACATGATGCATAAACAAAACCGGTTATGTTGAAGGAAGTCATGCGGGCACTGATTAAATGTTGTTGATATTTTTTCGATTGATACAAAAGACAGAAAAAGGTATGATAGAAGTAGGCCACCGATGTGAACCAGTCGTTGGAACTTGAAAAAGATATCTGCGTGTAATTTCGGCGATAAGTGAGAAATTCAAATCACTTGGATGGTTCATTTTATGAAATGCAGATACAGCAAGATGTCAATGTACATATATATATATACATGCTGTACCATGGCAATAGCCTACCTAGTCCGCGCGCCTCCGATTTCAAAACTTGCACAAGTATGACACTTTATTGCATAACTCGAGGAGTTGATGATGAATTTTGATTGCAGCATTTGATTTGAGATACTTTGTACTAATGAACTGAGATAGCAAGGGTAAATGATGTTAGATTTTGTATTATTGACTTGAGATTTCGGTTGCTGTCTTGAACTTGAGAAGTTGCATTAATGAATTGAAAAATGTACAGTGCCCGTGCATCCTAGACTTCATAAACTTAAGGGCTCATTATGACAGTTATTGCGTAGCTTGAAAAATGCTGATGACTTTAGATTGAGGCATTTGATTTCTGATTTGTAGATAGAGATCAACGTCTTCCAGGAAACGTTTAGAATGCTCTTCCTCCAACTATCTAGTCTAGAAAATGCTGAATGACTTGAGAGACGCATTACTCACGTGATTTAGTAACCTGAGACTTCATATTAACTTGAGATTGCGACTGATGAATTTAAAATTGCATCAGTGATGAATTAGAAAAGATGCACTGCGGCCAGATTTATTTGAAAATTTAGACTGAGGTGCCAATTTTGAATAGTCATTCACTCAGTCGTGCATTAATAAGGTAGCGTGCGTTGAAGTGTTGGAAAGTGCTTTGAAATGACATGTTACAAATCTCCACTCGGTTCTTCGAAAGACGAAAGCGAATAGAACAATTTAGGAAGATAGCGCTAAGAAAATGCGAGAATAAGCTCTTTTCAAAATAAGTAGCAATTACATTTGTATCCGTATAATGGCATGGCGTTCCAAGGAAAGATCTAGAGCAGAGGAAATGGAAAAATGACCGGAACAGAGCAAAGTTTATGCGAAGCACAATACTGCATGCGAAAGAGCTTCACAATTCTCTAAGAATTTCCGTGTTTCTTTGTCTCTACTAACTGCAGTTATCAGTAAAAAGAGAACATGTGCAATTAGCTTCACATATAATCCGATGTGCGCATCTGTACAAGTTTATTGATTATATTTGCTTGTAGTTTGCAGAAAAGTGGCAACACATGTAAAGTGATGGACATAATTGCTCAGATAATTCTTCTCCACAAATGGTTTCAAAGAATGGATCAAGCAAAGGCGAGAAGAAGTAGAAAGGGTAATTTTATCAAAACTGTCAATTCGTTTTAAGTAACTTATAATCACTTATATGTCACTTACAGTAATTCCAAGAATGTTCGAAGAAGGGTGCACTTTCACATTGAGGTAAGAAAACAGTGTCTTGTTCATTGAACGTCGAACAAGAAGGTATTGACATTTGTCGTAGCTCAGAAATTCAGACGGGTCTTCAAAAGAATAGTAAATAAATATTCTTCCAATCATCGAATTCGAAATTACAAAGCAATAAGCATATAATACATGCACCAAGACTAAAGAGCAATATTTGCGAATCAATAAAATTAAGATTTTATTGTAAATGGAAATCTTTCATTTATTGCAAAGAAAAAAAAATTCTTTTGAAAAAAAAGAAAAAAGAAAAAATAGGCTTTTGAAGACAATCGTAGTATAATGTGTTTTAACACACAAGTAGGTCAGTGTATTCTGCATTTCCATAGTAAGTAAACCTAAATAGGATTAAGTGTCCTGCAATCTTATTCTCATGCTCAGATCACAGCATTCGACAAGCAGATAGCAACCGGTACTTTAAAGAAACATTTTACAACATAATAATTGCATGCAGTGCATACTATAATAATGTACCGTATGTACTATGCGATTATGCCACAAAAATAGTAGCATTATTGCACATAATTGACATTAATGGAACATTGAAGCTTATGCATTAATGGAGCATTTAATAATGGCAACATACTTGTATATGTGCCATTCGTGTAGAAGGAGGACAACATTTGATATGTACGCATTGTCGCTCATCTTTGTTGCATCCCAAGACATCTGTCCCCAGATTGCCAAAACGGCCAAGATTTACACAAAACCAAGATCCAATTTTGACTCATGCAACCCTATGATGTGAAAGGCATCCTTTAATAAAATAAAACTAATTAAAGGATCAAATTATGCTTAGAAACTCTTGCATAAATGTCAGCCATAGTTATGTCTCTGTTGAACAAACTACACTTTATGTGTCTTCGAAATTTAGTCACAACCTAGCTAACAGTGATAAGAGTGGAAAAAATCATATCCCATTATCGACCGATCAATTTACTCGCCATGAATTGTAACTTAAAGTGTCAGGTTTATTCAAACACTTGAGAAGAAAAATGAAACATTGAATAGAGCAAACCATTGTGCTTTTTGTTACATATGTATACATTGACACATGAAAGAGCTATTCGCAAGTGAATATTGACATTTGCTGTCTTTGAAAATCAGTGTTGAATGTCTTTTGCTACCAAATAACCACAAACAATTTTAAGCTTGTGCTTTGCCTTATACAATGCACTGTACAAAGAATTGTCTCATGGTTGAACCATTGTGACCCCAGACGTTCAACAAAGAACGTATGTACAATCCGATGAAATCAACATTGTTTAACCAATAAATTAACAGAATTGCTCAAGAAGATTCATAGACATTTAATTTGTTTATATGCTTGCTTTCTTTTATTGAACTATTGCATCTTGCCATTTCACATCACCCTAAATAACCATTACTAGTGCCACTCTGAAACATGCACTATGTAGTCACAAGTTGCCTGAAAAAATTGACGGATATGTATAGTGCATTCAATAAATGATTTTCAATCCATCAATTGCCAAACCATTAAAAATTATTTTCCAAAAAATTTAAGCGCAACATGCAGGCGTGGTACCATTAAAACTGTTTATTGGTCTTTCGTAATGGGCTATTGTGATACTGGTATTCCCATTGACTACGATCATTCTAAGTCGGTGTGCAAGCAATCCATGAACGAATATCTTTCATATCCATTTTCGCAGGTTGCTAATGTGATTGTTGCAATGACAAAGTTATGGAATGAGCACTTAATATTGAAGCTTCTTTATATTTTTCTTTAAAGAAATTTCCGCATTATTCTATAGGCATTTTGATGCAAAAACGCTCCAAAGGAGAGGTGGGTTACTTTCCTACCTGGGTCTGATCCCATTGGAATAAGCATAGAAATCCAACACTCTATACTAATAAAGGACTAGAACGGACATGGACACGGAAAACAATAGCACGCCGTGGACATGTGTGGTTATTACAACGGAATCTAAGCGATGGCGGTTTATAGCGGTTGACAACGAGAATTATCAGTGTACATTGGAAATATTCGCGATTATTATAATTTCTCTTTGTGTATAAAAACATTCTGATAAAATAACTTACAATAGATTGCCTTACGACAGGAATCTATAGCTGTTGCAGGCATTGAGAAAGTATATAGTAGGTAGAGTGTCGACTCAAAAAAGTATCTGCATACAGGGAAAATTTTTATATGTAAAGATTCGGATTTTTGCGGAGATAGCGCTCCTGCGGTCCAAAAAAATATTTGAGAAGTTTTTAAAAGGTTAATTTTTGCAATTTTATGTATTGCCGACGCGAAGCCTCTTTATAAGTAGTATGAAACAAGTTGGATATCAAAAGGAATGAATATCTGCTAACAAGCGTCCTAATTAAGATGAAATTAAGCTGATTATCAAGGGAATTTCATGATCCGTATTATAATGGAAGTCTTCATGGAAAAGTCTAGATCGTATTGTGCTTTCTTGGCTGACATTTCAAGTTTACAATTCCATTTTCATCGGTATGATTCATAGAGGCATGATTCTATGATTCACTAAATTCATGTTTAATTCATTTCTTGAATCTGAACAGTGATGTGGATCCATTTATATCTTTTAAAGTTAATTGAAATCATTGTGTTTGATTATGTTATTTTGCTGTGCCAGTGGCAGGTTACTTGTGATATGATCACGCTTAAGAAAATACTCTTGAGGTTGAGCATGAAAGTAATCCCTATCGAATTGCTAATTTAGCATATATTACCTCTCCGAGGTTTTCATGATATGGACGATCTGTGGAATACCATCATTCCTTCTGCATTACTATCATGATCAGTCAAATCCGTGGTATTTTCTTCGAACTGCATAAATGTGTATATCTCACATTTGGTAGCAATACCCAGCTGTGTTCACCTCGAGTTCATTTATTAAAATCAAAACTGCATACACGTTGAGTATTTAATAAATACTGAGTTGTACTCTACCTAGCATACTCACTCTATGGTTGCAGGTTTCGGTGACTTGATTCTTCTTAGGATCTAGCAACATTGATCAAGATCGTTGCCTAAATGATCGGCTGGAATGACCATCAACAAGCCGTTATTGTCCATTCTAGTCTCACTAATTATAGCAAAGCGAAATGCTGGATTTCTATGGCAATAAGCATACAAATATTACAAAATTGAGAACATGAGCTTGTAGTAAGCAGCATAAAAGAAAATTGTAGTGGTAATTCTGTTTGAATGATGATTTAAGTAATTTTTATCTGAAGCCTATCATAAGCTAAATTGTTTAAGGTGGACTTTTGAACGGCTCTGCTATCTTATAGGCATAGCGCAATAAATAGTAGACGTGTGGTGATATGGACAGCCATGGATGGACATAAAACCTTACAAATATCCATGGAAATCGAGGAGAAGTCCAATGAATTCTGGGATGGATTCTGGAAATCAATGGCTGATCCCGCCAACCTTTGGTGGCACAACAAGCCGACACGTATACGCACTTGTGGCATTCGGTGGATGACCTTTTGATGATTCTCGTGAAACGGTTCGTCGTATTTACAGAGGCAGCAGAATGGTGAAACAGTTGTATGCATAATAATAGAAAGTAAAAAGTATACGAAAAGATGTACGAAGCTGTCTCATTTCAAGACGATCACCACAGCTCACCAACCAATATTGCTGCCATTTCTCGAGTTGACAATTATGAACGTCACAGAGCCTATTCTATGTGTAATTCTATCATTTAATAGGACTCCGACTCCAGCAAAAATGATGGGACTCCGGGACTCCGACTCCGCATCCCTGCTACTATCATGTCTTGCTTCATGAATGTTGAATAAAAATTATTGAGTAAATTGTTGCCTATCTTTATTGGCCACCCAGTAAGATCTACTTGGATATCCATCCCATGTATATCTACGAGAAAGTTCATCCCCATAGCAACCCTATTGATGACCTAAGTATTTATTTTACAGATAGACAATGCTGATGAAATAGAACATTAATCACTGGAAAATGATGGAATCTTTGAAATCGGAACATTGGCTTCAAAGGATTTCTCCTGTTCGGAAGCAGTCTGTTATCACTCTTAGTAATGGGCAAAAGACCGTTCCAGGACACCATAAAATTCAAAAAAATTGTATCTTTAAAAACGACATAAATTCATGAATTTTGTCCCTTTTTCAGGTTTTTAAGACCTAAATTCATGAATTTAGTCGTTTTTAAAGATACCGATTTTTCAAAAAAATGGTACTTTTTAAATGGTCTAAATTCATGAATTTTGGTAATTTTTCAGGTTATGAAAACCTAAATTCATAAATTTAGGCGTTTTTAAAAATACCCAATTTTTCAAATTTTTCAAAATCTCAAATTTGGGAATTACAATTTTCACCCCCAAAATCATGACCGTTCCAGGACACCGAAAATCAGAAAAGTTAAGAATCTCAAAATTTGAGAATTACAATTTTTACCTTGAAAATCATGACCGTTCCAGGACACCGAAAATCATAAAAGTTGAGAATTTCAAATTCATGAATTTTATCCATCTTTCAGGTTTTTAAAACATATCATGTGACTAATAATATTTCTTTAAAAATGGAAGAAACAAAAATGGAAGAAACCGCAAGAATATATCCTTCGTTATTTCAGTTAAAAATAAGTGAATTGAATAAAGAAAAACACAAAGATAGAGTACGTTATATGAAAGATAAGGAATCTCAATTATTATTAAGATTAGTGCATTATAAAAAATTAAGAAAGAGATGGACTAAAGTTAAGAATGTAACACAAGGAATTGGCATATTCTTAACAATAAGTTTAGGTGCTTTAACAATTGTTATATCTTCAGGTGTTTTAGTAATTCCAGTAGTTGCTACAGCTTTAACAGGTACGGGTGTTTTTGCAACTTCACTTGTTACAATGTTAGATAAATCTTTAATAACTAAGAAACGAAATCATTAAAAACTAAGCATTTACATATTAAAGAAGTCTATGATAAGCTACATTACTACTTTCAGAGAGTATGTGATGATAATGTTATTACGTTAGATGAGATTGAAAAATTTGATCAAATAGCTAATGAAGTAAATCAAATATGATTTCAATTACAGTCAGAAAAAGTTGATGATAAGAATAAACAGGATGGCAAAATTTCGAGTGATGGTAAAATTTCTAATGAAGAAAATGACAAAATTTTTTTAGAAGAGCTAAAAACTTTAAGCGAAAATTTAAGCAAAACTTTATTAAACAAAACTTAAAACGAGAAACCTTTAAACGAAAAGATGTCAGACAACAAAGCAATAAAAAAATAATTTGTTCAGTAAAATGTTTTTGTTGTATTCCAATGTTACCACAAAATTCAAATATTATATTTTAAAAATGGATAAAATTAGAGCTGATAATTTTAACAGAATAAAACAATTAGAAGAGTTAATAAAACAAAGAAATATTATGAAAGAAAATCATCTTCAACATAGAATGATAAAAGCTGGTATTCAATCTGATATGTTTGAAAAAATGCAGCAAACCGAGCAAGTAAAAACTGATTTTGAAAAAAATATGAAACCATTTAAAACTCTTGAAAAAGAACTTACAAATAATGATAAACAAATTGATATAACAGATCCAGAGCACAAAACTATATTAGATGACTATGGATTACTAGAATCAAAAATTAATAAGAAATTACCAAAATCTATGCAATTTGAACATTCTATCTCATTTATAGATGGAAAAACAATACCTAGATTTTATCTCGGACAAAAAGAAATATTTCCACAACCTTTTCGAGGTTTAATTTTTTCACCAGATAAATCTCCTTTTAATTTAGATAGAAATTTTGTTGATCTTTTAAGAGGAGCAGATTTAAATAATTATGCTGTAGAACATCTCATAAAATATAAAGCTATGTTAGATAGAGTTGGTGCAGTAAAATCTCTTAGACGTTATAAACAATTAGAAAATTTATTATCAACAGGAGTTAAAGTAGGAAAAGGTTTATCTGAAAAACAGAAAACTAAAACAACTGTATTTTTACCAGATGATCCACAAGAATTACTAAATAGATTAAATATTTTAATATCGGCAATAAAAGAAGGACATAATTCTAGTTTCAATGAAATTCATGCTATATTAAAAAGACTGTTAGAAAAGAAGATTCTAAATGAAGAGGATTATAAAAGTATAGCTGAAATATTTTGTTTTTAATTTTTTTATAAAAAAATATTTATTCAAAATTTTAACTAAAAAATGTGTTCAGCAGATTTAGACAAAATTAATAATCATTTAGAAAATTTGACAGAGATTTTGGGTTCATCAAAATTTAGTACGACGTTAAAAATTATAACAACTACTTCATCACACACTTGTAATTTAGAACCCATTCTACATTTGGAACAAAATAAAAATTATCAAATTGCATTGACTAGTTTCTCCACATTTAACACTATTCAAAACGTTATCAAAGATGTGAATGATCAATTTAGATATTCTACTGATAAAGGCAAAACATGGAAAATACAAACTTTTCTTCCTGGTTCTTACGAAGTTGAATCAATATCAAATGAAATTAAGAGAAATTTAGGTATACCATTTAAAGATAAGAAACAATTACATTTTGCAGTTGAACCGGCAGTTAATAAATTTTCTCTTACTTTAGACGAAAATCATCAAGTTGATTTTAATCATGATAGATCATTGTCAAAGCTATTAGGATTTAATAAACAAACCTATAGTCAAGGTTATCATTTAGGTGAGAAGATTCCAAAAATAACTGAAATAAATTCAATTGTTGTACATTGTGACATTATTGAAGGAGGATATATATATAAATAGTAAATTGTCAAATTAAATATTCAGTTTTCCAGCTTTTACTGTACCCATTGGTTATAGATTAAATGTAATTCCACAAACATTAATATATTTTCCTATTACAAGAAAAACTATTAACAACATTAACATGAGAATCACTGATGAAAAAGGACAAGAAATAAATTTTGAAGGTGAAGAGATTATGATAGATCTTTTGGTTCGAGAGGTATAAACTCCCACGCGAAGCTAGAGAAGTTTAATTTTCTTCTTCTTCTTTTAAAATAAAAAAGAAATTTTTTTACTACCATTAAATAAGTACTAAAATAAGTTAAATTAAGTACTACCATTAAATAAAAAAAACTTAAATTTAATCATCATCCAAATTTATCTAATAAAGTTTTGTCAGTTATTTGCGGAAGATCAGGATGTGGTAAAACGTATCTACTATTTAAAATTTTAACGACTCCAAATTTTTTGGATTATAACAATCTTATAATTTATACAACAACAGCAGAACAACCCGTCTATCAATTTTTAAAATATGGATTTGAAAATAATCTTAAAAAAACAGCAATTGCTTCATTATTCAAAGAAAATGAAAAATCTGAAGATGAAGAAGAAATAAGTTCGTGGTGTGAAGAAGCAGCAAAAAATAATCAGTTAGTTGAATCCAATAAAAATAAGCATATAAAGATACAATTAATAGATGATAGTGGTAATATGCAAGATCCTAGTAAACTAGATAAAACAATGAAACATTGTGTAATTTTTGATGATTGTGTTAATGATAAAAATCAGTCAGTTCAGAGAAATTATTTCACAAGAGGTAGACATAATAATTGTAGTGTATCTTATTTAACACAAAGTATGTATTCATTAGATGGAAGTGTTATTAGAAAGAATGCAAATATATTTATACTATTTGAAATAAATGCAAGAAACTTAAGTGATTTGTTAAGAGATTTATGTGTAAGAAATAAAGATGAATTTAAACAATCGTGTAACAATGCTTGGTCAAAAGATTATGGATTTATCACAATTAATATTGATAAAAAAATTCATGATAGAGTTATCGAACAATTGTTCTCTGACTAGGCTTCGCCTCGAGGGGCTTCGCCCCGACTGAAAGTCGATAGAAGATTTGTTTACTGAGTAATAAATAATAAAATTTTTATGCTGAGTAATAAATAATAAAATTTTTATTCTAGACTGATTTAAATAATAAAAATTTTTTTCTAGACTGATTTAAATAATAAAATTTTTTTTCTAGACGGATTTAAATAATAATAAATAAACTTTAAAAAGGTGAAGTAGTTATTCCATCAGGTAAAATTTTTCTTTTATCATCAAATGGATCTAATGCTAATTTATGTTCTTCTTTTAAATACATTTTATATTTCTTTGAATTAAGTTTATAATTACATGCTGTTTTATTTCATTATTAAATAATACATTTTTATAATCTTGAAATGTTATTTGATTAGCCACTGATGCCTTTGAAATTCCTTTTAATGTTTTATGTGTTTTAATATTATTAGTTGTATCCTAACAGTAACATTTAGATTTTAAAAATATAGCTTCTGTTATGAAATCTTCATTTCCTTCTAATTCATCTTTTACTTTACATAAATCAGAAAGATGAATGATATCTTTTATTTTATCTATTTCTTTAACAAGTGTAGAATTATACGGTATTGTTAATTCTAAGAAAACGGAATCCGTATCGGTGAAGTGTAATTTATAGTTTTTGCCATAAGCAGGTGCTAAATAATCATATATAAATCTATACATAAATAGTTTGGCTAATTCTAATATAGTGAATCCAATAAAATTAAACTTATCATATTTTACGCTAATTCGACGTAAATGTACAGCACATAGTTCATCACTAAATCTAGTAGTTCTTTTATATGTAGGTTTCCTTGTTAAATTTTGAAACCTATCTTTATCATAAAATATTTCAATATTTTGTCTATTACGCACATTTTCTAAAGTCTTACCATAAAATGCATTATTCATTAATTTGAAGAACACGCTTCCAAAATCATCTTTATTTCTTTTAGCTATTTTACGTTTTTCAATATTGAACTCTACATAAATTTTTAACCATTTAGATTTTTGATAAAATAGTTTTCGATGTATTTTGGTGAGAATCATTCCATGTTCTAAATACCAATCTAGCATTCTTCCTTCAACAACATACTTTCCTTTATTACTTTGTGTTAACATAAGTTTTTTTGTTGGTCTGTATTTCTTAGGAATTATAGATTTTTGATAATCTGAAAAATCTTCTATATTGGGAATTTTGTTTTCGGGACAGAAAGGAAAATATTTTGTTTTATCTTTTATTTCATCAGGATATACTAAATCAACTTCATATATATAACCATGATTATAATTTCCATCATATGTTTTTTGATAATCTAGAATATTACACCATGACATTTCATCTGTTGGTAATTCTTGTATCATGCAAGAAGAATATAAGATATTAAAATCATAATATAACAAATAGTTTTCTCTCATGATTTCATCAACCGCTGCTTGACTCTCTTCATTTGATATAAGTCCTTCTATATTTTGATTAAACAATTTTATAAACTGATCGCTTTCTTCTGGAGATAAAGGTTTCATTATTCCATAATCATCAGGATTTACTTTTTTTTTGTAACACTGTACATAACGATTACCTTAAACTGATGAAACTCCACCTCTAATTCCAGATTCAAAAAATAATAATTTATCATATGTATTTTCTTTATAATGTTTAAGTTTAACATTTGTATGTTTTAATCCTGCTAACCATGTTAAACCTGGTGTAGAATAACAATAACATGGATCTATTCCGTAATATTCTAAACACATATCACGAAGGTTTTCAAAAAGATCAGTTAGTATTAATACATCTATCTGTAGATATTTCATTGTATAATCATACATTGTTCTACAATTTAACTCTCTCCAATTCTTTTCAGCTTCTGCATAGTCTTCTTTAGATAATTGTGATTGTTTTGATGTTGATTTAAATTTATTTATTGGAGGAAGTTGTTTTTCTTCCATAATTTTATTCACAGAATTAAAATCTCCAGTTAAACCAGTCTTCGACTGTGAACCACAGGTTAAATATTCATACGGAAATATTCCTTTCAAAGGTTTTAAATTATATTTATTTCATATTTTACATTGTTCAGATTTCAAAGTTTTTCCCATAACATCTAATGAATAAGGAGTAAAAAATCTAAATGCATCTAAAATTCTAATACAACCTAATTGCATTGAAAAATATTCTTCTTCTGTTTTACATAGTACATTTATTTGTTGTTGTTGTAATTTTTCAGATGAAAATAAATCTTTCATTACTAGATGGAAATCATATTTAGAACCATTGTAGAAATATAGAGGAACAAAGTTATATTTAAATTTATTAGCATTAAGATTACAAGAATTATGTGCTGCACCTCTATATAATCCATTTAGATGATCATGATCTTTTACTTTGTCAAGATATCTACCTTTGCCATTTTTATAATTTTTTGTAAATTCTTTTCCACAGTAATAACAATTTGTTTCATTAACAAAATTAATTTTTTCTTCATCCGTTAATGGAAGCATTGGTATATTTGTTTCAAGCAATTGTGAAAAACGACCTTGTAATTCTTCTACTTTCTTTGTAAACATTTCTGAACTATCTTCACCATAGTATTGATAATATTCTGATTTAAATAATTCAGGATAATTTGAATGAATGTACATTCCCCAACATAATGGTTTTTGTTCAAATAAATATTTTTCTTTACTTTGTTCAGGTGTACTTTTTTCATAATTATAAACCGAAGGTTCTAGGGCTTGGCCCGTACCATTTTCAGAATTATCATTTTCAGAATCGGGCGAAGCCCTAGAACCTTCGGTTTGATTTTGTGTCATATTAACATTATATGCTTCAAAATCACAATAAATAGTAAAGGGTACTTTATTTTTCAAATAATTTTTTTGTATATTAAATAATCATCTTTCGGAAAGGTATTTCAACTGCTTCATTTTGTTGACAATTCTCCAAATGTCTATTCATTTCTTCTTTAGTTCTAAAGCTCGTCATACATTGGAGACAAGGAAAATTAGCATTATCTGAAGTTTTTGTAAATATAGAAACATCTTTACACAATATAAAATGACCCTGATAATATAAAATATTCGCTTGTGCTGGTTGTTTTGTTTGTTTTAATTTTTCAAATTTATCTTTATATATTTCATGTGTTTCATCAATTTGTCTTTGTAAATCTTTTTCAGAGTGTTGATAATTTTGATTGAATATTTTCAGCTGTTGTTCATATTCATTATTATATTGTTCTTTATATTGTTGTTGACATTTTTTTAAACATTCATTTAATTCTTTATTTTCTTCATTATTTAATTCTTTATTGTCTTTATTGTCTTTATTTAATTCTTGAATCGTTTCTATCTTATTTTGATATTTATGGCCATATTCTTGTACTAATATTTTTGTTTGTTGTTGATAATCTGTTTTACATTTTTGTAAACTTTCATTTAAATTTTGTAATTTTTGTTGATATTCTAAAGATAAAGATAGATAATCGGAATCATAATCATAATTATAATTACGTCCTTTATAATTATTATGATTAATCATTATTGGTGATAATGTTTTAACAATTTGAAATTTTTCAGTACATATTATATTTCCTTGGTAAAAAATATTATGATGCATGTAATTTCCTCTATCATTATATACTATTTCTGATTGACATAAATTTTTATTATTCAAATAAAATTTCTTTGAATCTGAGTAAAGTGGAGTAATTTTACCAATAGAAACATAATTCACATTTAATTCAAAAACATTTACTTCTATTAAATTTTTATTCTTTTTATGAAACTGTATTAACCTATTATAATCATATGGAAATTCATGTAAGCCATCAGAAAGATCAAATTCATTTATGTATTCTTTTTTGTCATAATGACTTAGTCTTTCTTTATGATATTCTGCAGGATGTAAATGTGCTATAATACTCCACAGAAAACAATAATCATCTTCATTTTTTATGTTGATTATTTGTGGTGAACTGAAAGGTAAAGGAATATAACTACCACCAGTATTATTTTTATATTTATCAATTACTATTTTCTTAGATAGTATTTTAACAAATCTCCAACCAGATTCACGTAACTGGGCTTCAATTATACAATTTTCTAATTTATTTATCATCGATTCAAATATGGGTTGTATATCATTTACATTATGAATTTCTTGTGAATTTGTAAAATGTCCTTGTATTATTTCTTCAGGAATTCCATCAGGTCCATTTTTGTATAAAGTACTTCTACATTCATATAACATTTGAAAGATTTCTTAAATATATTATAAAAGTTGGATAGAATATCAGAAAAAGTTTCATCGGTTTCATTATGTTCAACGGGCGAAGCCCTAGAACCTTCGGTTCGCACAGATTCATTAAATAAATATTTTATATCTGTTACGGCTTCATCAAATTCATCTATTTCGTTAAATTCATCAGTATCGCTAAATAGATATCTTCCATCTGGTACGGGCCAAGCCCCAGAACCTTTGGTAAGTAGGGTCTCATCTTCACTATTAAAAACTTTTTTATATTCCGAATGTGAATAATCATCAAACATTTTTTAACTTTTATATCAGTAGGTAATGTTTCTAGATAGTTTATATAATTATTTAATTTTAATATATTTCCTTCATCAACTCGAACTACATTTTGTAAATGCAATTTACTATTTAAATGAGATTGATAACTTCTTTTTGTTTGCAACTTTTTTTTACATAAGTTACAATAAAACTTGGTATTTTCCATTTTTTTTATTTTTTAAAGAAAAAATTTGTGTTTTAATTTTAGATATAAACATTCTAATATCAAGGTCTTGAGTGTTATATTATATTATTATATATTTCACGTTCATTAGTAATTTTATTTTCTTTATCATATAATGTTTTGTAATATTAAGTTTTATCATATAAAGTTTTATCAAAAGATAATTTAAATTTATTTTCACTAACTATTGATTCTTCATCATCATAAATTGATTCTTCATCATCATAAATTGATTCTTCATCATCATCATAAATTACACTTTTTGGGATTGGATGCCATTCACTTATTGGTATATCTAATTCTAAATTACATTTTTTATCTGATAATAATATAATAGAGAAAAATATTGGTCTTTGATCTCTTTTGGAAAATTTAATAACACCACCATAATCTGAATCACTTTTAGTTTTTATTAAAGATGATAAAATTTTTAATTGATTAGATGTAAATCCTAATTTAAATTTTGTAGAGCCGACACATAGTTGTCTAACAGTATCTTCAACTATACCATCATTATTATTTTCAAATGTAAGAAAATGAAATTTAGATAAATTTTGATTATATGTAGTATTAATATCATGTACATCAGTATGAGATATAAATTTTTCTTCACTTAAATTTTTATAATTACTAATATTTTTGTAATCTTTTTTACCATTTACACCTTTTTCAGATGTTTCAGAATCATCATTTATATTATCATTATCTATATTATTATCATTATTATTATAAGATTCTTTAAGATCGGGCAAAGCCCTAGAACCTTCGGTTCGTTTATTATGATTATGGTCATTGTTAATAGTATAAGGTGTAGTACACGTATAAGGTGTCGTCCACATATAAATTTTTTCTTGTTGAGCTAAACCATTTATATAAGATTTTAATAAATTAATATTTAAATTTGAATATAATCCTATATAAGTATCATCATCATATCTTTGCGGCATTTCTAATGTTTCTTGTTTATAAATTGTATCTCTATAATATACTTGACATAATAATTCTTCGTTATGTTTTTTACTCTCTATATGAATATTATATTGGTTTTGTTCATCAACAAATAATCTTATTTTTTCCTTTGAAAAGGATTTTAATTTTTGAACTAATTCTTTAATATTGATATAGTTAATAATTTTATTTTCTATCCAATCAGTATTACTAATTGGTAATACTGCTCTAATAAATACGTAAACATCATTATGTCCAATAATAACCATATTTTCTTTATTTAATTCTACATAAGCCACATCATTATACTTACTTACAATCTCCATAAATTTAATAAATGGATCTCCTGGGAAAATACAATAGTTAGTTTCTATAGAAGGTAAACCTTTAGTCTGTCCTCTAAATATTTCGGCTTGTAATTCAAATAAAATATTTACATCTATACATGGATTATTATTATTATTATTATCAAAACATTTATTTTCAAATCCCGTTGATCTCGTCGAATAAGAAGAACAGGATGATGCAAATTTTTTTAAATTTGCTTTATCCATTTTTTTATTTTTATTAGAAAAAATTTTATTTTTTTATTTTTATTAGAAATAATTTTATTTTTTTTCTCATTATATAAAAAAATTACTTTTTTATTGTTTTAAAAATGATGTTACCAAATGTTGGTGGAGGTGCATATATCCCGAATAATCGTGAATTAGAAATAGAAATAGAAAATTATATCATGAAAACTGAAGACGTTTTATCTGGTCCATTGCATCTTTCTATTCTTCCGCAACAAAATACAGAGTTGACAAGTAAACAATATGTTGATACACAAATCAATGACTTAAAAGAAAAATATATAAACGATGTTTTGGTTCCACTGATGAATGAATTAAATTTGCTTAAACTTAATGACAAATCATTAAACGAAAAATTATCAAAACTTGATAAAAAGGATAGAGAGCTAGAAGCAGATATAGCAAAACTTTTTAAAAAGATTTCAGAACAATCAAAAATTTTAATATTACTTTCTTTAAATTTAAAATCTGCTGTAATTAAAAATAAACATCAGATAAAAATGTTAAAGAACAATTCTGGAGCTTGGTGCTAAAAGGGCCTATGTCCAAAAACACTGTTTCCCGTAAATTGGAATATAAGATTTAGATTGTCTCTGAAAATTAGGTAAAGACAAAACTCCAATATAAATGCCATCGTTTATGTACCTTGGCATATTTATGATATAAAACCATCGTTTGTAAACAAATTTTCTCTTTATTCAGCGGAAATACGATGCATCAAAAAGTTGGTTGTAGTGAAAATCCTGGACTTACGCCCTTTTAGCACTAAAGATGGGTCAGTTGGCGAAGTACTACTATTCATCCACTGCTTCCCCTGCAGTCAGATTTTGATAAAAGTACTGCGATGAACGAGAAATATATGGTAGAAGATCTTGGAGGTCAGTCAAGACGTTTGGAGGGACAGGTCTTTGTTCATTGTAAAGCGATTCCAAATTCCATAATAGTGGTCTTCCTTTGGCCTTTCTACGAAAATCCACTTCACATGGAGCAGATTCAGAGTCGAAGGACGAGCGGTATGTAAAGATACCTGCTTCTGAGTTGTACTGCAACTCCCTCACAGTCAGCCAGTTTACTGGTTTTCCTTCAATGTCATGCTTCCTTTTCACAAGGGGACCTTGGAACAGATTCTTCGAATTTTTGAAATGATCCTGATGCATTTCAACCACTTGGATTCTTGGTTTCCGGGGAATGCTACCGTACAATATTATACCAGACTCTTGGTATCTCGATAGTTGAATTGGTGGTCTTTTTCTGTCCTTATATAGCGGCATGAATAGTATCTGTCTCCATGTGTATGTGTGGCCCGGAATGAGGAATCTCTGCGTTATCTTTATCCCTCGTGATGCTGCAGCACTCATGAGCATCGCAGAAACTTGCATGTTTCGATTTTGGCCTCCGCAGCTGTCACTCCACAGTCGAACACCCTTCATTGAAGATGGAAGGCTGTCGATGTATCTTAGTAGACACGATCCAATTTCTTGTGAGGCCCGTCCAGCTATGGTTTGGTCCCACATATAACAAATTGACCGGAATTTGTTGTTGTGTGTTTCATAAACTGTTGAATTACGCACGACCAGTTGCCGCTTGTAGAAGGCTATACCCGTTTGGATGAAGGAACACTGAAGAACTTTTTGCAGATCGAATGAAGCTGTCACCACATGTTGTGAAGTCGAAGATTCAATTTTATCATTGCGCTTCAAAGAGTAGGCAAGTTCTGCTTCCGCGTGATGTGCACTCCTTGCCTGTTCGATCTGTACCTTCTCTTCGTTCATCGCATCAATTAACAAAGCTTTAAATGCATCGCATTTTTCACATGTGTCGCTGGCTGGTGGGTGAAATGATAAATTGAACTCCTCGACGAAGATTTTTCGATAAAGATGGCTTTTTGTGGTGGGATGTTCTTTGCTTCACAGTGTTCTTCATAAAGCCGATACATATGCTCGATGGATAGATGAGGGTTCAGGTACTTTTTCGCAGATTTTTCACGACTGTAATGACTTTCGTATGCTGGAAACATCTTAATGTGATCACGAATATTGTCAAGATCCACTTCCGCGATTTTTGGCTGCTGACCATGCCTGCCTCTCTTGTCTTTTGGGATGATATTGCTGCTACCACTGAGTCTCTTTCTTTCAGAAATTACCCTTGCCTTTTTCCGTGATATTCCAAAGTAGCGCAGAACATAGGCAGACAAACTTCAGTTGGCTGACTTTCAACAATAAGATGATATTTTCTTGTAAAGCGTCGTCTGCTTGCATTATGTGAATCGATTCTCATTCGTTCTCGCAGCTTTGTAGTCTCCTCGATCAGGCTGGCCAACAGTTGGCCTTGGTGCTCAGAGGAATGTTCGTAAAAGTCACTAAAAATATTTTCTCTGTTTTCTTCAATTACTGCTTCATAACATTTCATGCGACACGCTTCCCCACATGGACTGCCCATAGTCTTCTCAATCACGATCTTTCCACTATGATTCACATACTTCAGTCCTTGCGCTCTTTGTGACTTAATAACGTTTCTTCTCCACGTCGAAGGCCACCGAAGTCTCTTTCTACTTCTTCGACGTTCAGTGGTCTCAATTACTGGTGATGTGGGAATTTCATTAGGGCTTTGATGATCGGGCTGAGGTAGTGTATTCTCAGCATCAGAGTAAAAGTGATTCATTGTCTTCGGACGACGAATGGACACACAATTCGACGATATTATCAGGCGATATTCGACGTCTCTTCATAATGCCAATCACAGTGCAGCAAAGAAGGGGAATCGAAGCTTCTGCTGACAATGACGACAAGCTTCTGAGCTGTCCACACACATAGTTTTCGATAATAGCCTCTCACTGCAGTGCAATGGCACTCACATAAGGTTTTTAAGGACATAGGCCCTTTTAGCACTAAAGCTTGTTACAGTTGCTTGGACATAGGCATTTGGAAATTTTATTTTGTGAAGCAGGATTGGGTCATTCGGGAATGATAATCACACAGAAGCTGCATATCAAGTCACACTATATAGTGGTGTGTAAATCTCAAAATCGATCAAATTGGACATAGGCCCTTTTAGCACCAAGCTCCAGAATTAGAAGATGAAATAGAAAAACTACCTGAAAGAATTTAAAAAAATTTAAAGCAGTTACAAACTACATTCCAAAAAAGTGTTGATGAATTAAGTTCTAAAATTACTCAACAAATGAAAAAAATGAATAGAGTAATAAATGAAGTAAACTCACTTAATCAAAAAGTTGATAAAATGAAAACTCTTAAAATCAATTTAGAAAATGAATTAAAGAAAAATTTACAAGAAAACTCTAAAGAAAATAAAGAACAGTTAGATTCTGTTAAAATACAATTAGATGTTCTTAAAATTAAGTTAAATGCTCTTAAAGCGGCGTTCAAGATGAGTCAGGAGAAAATGCAAGTTAATAGAAAAGAAATTAAAGTACATCACACGCTGCTTGACGCAATAGATAAAGTGCAACAGACAATTAATAGTTATCTCGAAGTTGTTGTCCATTCATAAACGTAAATCTTGATCGGAGCGAAGCTCCTCGAGGCTTTAGCCGATCGGACCAAAGGTCCTCAGGTTACTAACCAATCATAAACGTAAATATTAACGTAAATATTTTTCCCAAAAGTCAAATTTATTCCTAAAAAATGCCTATAATTTATAAACACAATCTTAAACATTTTGCTTCAAATCAAAAAATTGCTCATGAACCATCTATGAAATCTGTTTACCATTATAACAATGTAGAAACAATTCAAAAAGAAAGAGATGATATATTTTCTGGTATTGGAAGTGTCGTTAACTTGATAAAAAATAATAAAGATTTGATTACATCTGCTGCAAAAGGAGCAGCTGCTATAGGTAGTACAGCTAGTGCCATATCAAATGCTGTTAAGTCTCAAAGCGAATTAAAACAACTAGAAAATATTCGTAAACTTAAGAATGATTCTGAAGAACTAAAAAAATTAAAAAAACTTTCAGAGGAAACAAAAAACAAAATTGCTAACATAGCTGTGGGGGGTGATAGTAAAAAGGGGAAGAAAACAGGCGTAGCCATAGAACGTTCAATTGAAGAAATAAGAGGCAATGGTCTAGCAAAATTCTAAAATTATATTTTAGTAAAATTTTTTTAGTAAATTATTTTTAGTTAAATTTTTTAGTAAATTTTTTAGTAAAATTTTTCTGTGTATGAGAAAAAACAAAAAGTCAAATTATTTTTTATAAAAATGTCTTCGCTTATCGAAAATAAATTTAGATTAGACGAACCTCCGCTCGTCAGTTATAATCAAAAAAAGAATGACTATATAAGAATTGCTATGAATCCCGGATCTTCTAGTAGAGTAAATACTGGAGGAGATTTAATCTTTGAAGTTGATAATCAGCAGAGTTATTTATATTTATCTGATTCATTTTTACACTGCGAATATTCTTTATATAGTGATGCCAATTTTACAACACCATTACCAGATACCGATAATATTGCATTAGAGAATAATTTTTTTCCAAGATTATTTACACAAATGCGTTTAGATGTTGCAACTCAAAATATAGAAATAATAAGTGATTCTCCAGGTGTAATTGATACAATGCTTAGATTTGTAACAATTGGTGAAAATAATAAAAAGTATGAAATCGAAGGTTGGTTTCCTGATACTAATGATGGTATAATTATAGATGATTTAACTTACGCTGGAACACATGCCGCAGGAATTGCGAAAGATGTAGAAAATATTGCAAATCATTTCAATAAAACAAATAATACTGCATATAAAGAAAGACATGAATTTAACAAGAAAAGTAAACAGACAGTTAATTGGTCATTGTCTCCATTATTCGGATATTTAGATTATGATAAAATATCATATCAATTAAAATTTAAGTTAATAATTCATCGTACAGCAAATAATGAATTAATCTTTTTTAGTAAGACTGGAAAAAAAGCATATTTAAAAATTGATAGACTTGAATGGTGGATTAAGCATATTACTCCTAGATTAGATGTTGAAACAGCTATTGCAAAAAGATTAAATACTAACAAACCAATTCTATTAAATTTTCTAAAGCGTACTGCTAGTTCAGTAACTTTTTCCGAACAAAGATTTAACTGGCATTTTACTAGAACTTCGAATACTCCAAGATATTTATTACTAACTTTTCAAAAAAATGATTCTCCAAGTTTTGATAAGAACAACAATCTTTTTCATATTAATACAATTCGAAGTTTACAAGTTTCATTAAATCAAACCCGATATCCAATTGATCCATTAAGATTCGATGATACCAATAATCAATTTATGGAAGGATATGATGCTTATAAAAATCTTTGTATAGAATTTGGAGTTGAACCACAATTAACTCCTGGAGATTGGAGACATTTATATCCTGTTTTCTGTTTCGATTTAAGTGCACAATCTGAAGATATTATCAAGACTGGTTGTGATGTAACAATCAATATTGAAAAGAAAGATTCCACAACTTCATTGATGGCTTATGGTTTATTGCTAGAAGATGTAAAATATTCTATTGAAATTCTTAATGGAAAGATGGCTAGGATAAGTTAATTAAAATTTTTGATAACTTAAAATTTTTTTAGTAATTAGTAATATAATTTTTTTCGTAACTAGAATAGATTTAAAATTCCTAACTGAAAATTTATTCATGACTAGAATAGATCTAAATTCCTAATTTAAAATTTATTCATAACTACAATAGATTAAAAATTTTCGTAACTAAAAATTTTTTTATTAAAAATGTCGCAAGCGAAAAGTAATAATAATAAAACTGTTGAATTAAAATTACGTAATATTGTTGACAAAAATACCCCTAAAACTATTACGATTAACAAAAAAAGTATTACATAAGTAAACCAATGATAGAGAATATTAAATTACAAGAAGAAAAGAATAGCGGGATTCTCTCATTAATTCCACTAATAATAGGAGGCATAGCAGCAGCAGGAAGTGTTGCAGGTGGGACAGCTGGTATTGTCCAAGCAGTAAATAAAAATAAATATGAGAAAGCAGCATTGGAAGAACAGAAACGTCATAACAGAGAGTTAGAGAAAGTTGCTAGGGGAGAAGGAGTAGTAGGTAATTTTATTAGTAAATTAAAATTAGTTGATGAAGGAAAACGAGTTCTTAAAAATATTCTTCACAATGTTGATGATTTAATTGAAATTAAAGAAACTAAAGATGGTTCTGGAATATATCTAAGTCCTAGTATGATTCGGTAATAACCTCAGGACCTTTGGTTCGATCCGGTAAAACTTTTATTTTATCTTTTAAAATGAATTCTACAAATTCCAAAAATTTAATTAAATTAAAAATTGCTAATTTAGATTTATTAAATTATCTATTAAACAAAAATAAAAACTCAAACTGTCAGCATATTGGAGGTGACATACAAAAAACATTAGAAAACTTTCCTGGATTTATTTGGAGTAAATATTCGAAAGAAAAACATCTTCCTGGTCATTCATATACCGGTCCAGGAACTCGATTAGATATAAGACTAGATGAGAATAATAATCCGAAACCAGGTGAAGAACCAATAAATAGAGTAGATGCCGCCGCTTATAGACATGATTTAGCTTATCGAAATCATGACCTAAGATCTCGTCATGCAGCTGATAAGAAGATGATTCAAGAATTAGATAGTATTCAGAATCCTTCCTTTAGAGAAAGAATTGAAAGAATGTTTGTTAAGAAAGCTTTACAAGCTAAAATATTATTCGGTCAGGGTTTAAATGAAACGACAGCAAAGCTGTCTGAGAGCAACGCTCGATTCTACGCGTCTGAAATTCATAAAGAATACAGAAGGCCTAAATATTTATTGAAAGTAAAAGTATTTAATAAAGATGATATTTGGAGTGCTGATCTTATTCATATGCCGAATGAAGGAGGGTTTAAGTACGCATTGACCGTTATAGATTTATATACATGATATGCTTGGGTAAAGCCTTTAAAAAATAAAAGTGGTCTGTCAGTTAAATATGCGTTTGAAGAAATCTTTAAAGAAAGTAATAGAAAGCCAAGGAAATTGTTTGTTGATAAAGGATCGGAATTTTATAACCGAAACGTTCAGCCACTATTTGAAACTGTTTATTCAACTGAAAATGCAGGGAAGGCCGTAGTGATAGAAAGATTCAATCGGACGTTAAAAAAAATTATTCAAGAAATTTACTGAGCAAAGAAATCAGAAATGGTTGAAGATATTACCAGGAATTGTAGAGCAGTACAATAATAAAGTTCATTCAGGTATTGAAGAAACTCCAAAGAAGGCTTCTCACGATCCTTATTTGATACGAAAGAAAATATTCGAGAATAATAATTTGAATGAGAGTAATCCGAATTTGCAGAAACTTAAGCCGAAATTTAAAATTGGAGATAGAGTTAGAATATTTAAATATAAAAATAAATTTGAAAAAGGCTTTGTTGGCTAGTGGACTAAAGAAATATTTGAAGTTTGTAAAATAAATCAAACTTATCCGATTACTTACAAAATCAAAGATTTAGATGATGAAGATATCAGAGTCCGATTTTATCAAAATAAATTACAACGAACTGATTTTTAATTATCATTATTATTGGAACTAACGTTTCGGGAATGAAATTCCCTTGTTAGGCGTAGCCATAGAACCTACGGTTCGTTCAATTCTAACATAATATCAAGAAATGGTATTCCTTTTTGTAATTTAAATAAAACATAAAGACATAATTGACCACAGTAAGTAGTTCCAGTTTTTGAATTTGAAATGTATTATTAGTTCCATTGCCAAGTAATTTTTTGACTTCATTTGTAGGTGGAAGTCCATAAGAGTCGAAATAGTAATTATCTCGATTTTTGTTAAACGTACCTGCAGATCAATGTACTCCTTTTTCATCTGTTGTGTGAAGATTTGTTATGAAATTTATAGTTATTGTTGGCGTATTTTTGATCAATTGTAATTCGACTATCATTAGAACATGAAAATTCTTTATTCGTAATTGATTTGCGATTTTCTTTAAATCGAAATTTGTAGTTGCTTGCGTTCCATATAATTTCAAAAACTCATTTATGTTGCTCATTTTATAATAAAAAAATTTCTTAAGGGACCCCTAGAAGTCAGAAGGGAGGGGGTATTGATTTAAAACTGTTCTCTAATGATCACTTTCCTTACTACTTAGTCAGAAGGGAGGGGGTATTGATTTAAAACTGTTCTCTAATGATGACTTTCGTTACTACTTATTCGATTTTGAAATCATTTAATTTAATCTAAATTGAAAAGGTACATTTGTAAAAGATCGGTTTATTAGCGGAGTTAGTGTTTCGCACATCTTTTATCAGTAGTAATTCATCCCTCATCAATATGTGAAAATTCTTTATTCCCAATAGATTAGCAATCTCATTTAAATCGAAATTTGACGTGGTTTGTTTGCCGTATATTTTTAGGAAGTCTCAAATGTTACTCATTTTAAATGAAATAAAATGACTTGTTTAACAATGTTCCATTTTATTTTTATGAACTCTCATTAAGAGGATATTGTTTGTTTTATCTGTATTAAGACAATAGCAACATCTGTTACCACATTTCTCAAACCGCATGATTGTTTTAGGGGATTATACGGGTTGTGCATTCATAACATAGCGTTAATGACATAAAAGCAATCTATTAATTCATTCCCTGCTTTGAGGGAATATTCTGTTGTTATAGCAATCATTCAATACAATATCGCAGTATCGATAGTCGAGACCGACTGTCGAACCAAAACCGCAACTTTTATGGTTTTGATCGGTGATCTGGCTCGCGTTTTGGTCGATGAAATGATTTACAATGCGGTGCAATTTCCCCATTGTCATTCAAGTACATTTTATCATACGCGTCATGTCATACCCGTATGTTGTCAAGCAAACTTCATACACCTACAATGCCGCTTTGCTTAGATCACCATTCATTATTTTCACTTGCTATTTAAACACACACAATTCATAAAACGTGACACATTACAATCTTAGTTTAAATCTTATCATTACAATGGTTGGATCTACTGAAAGATCTGTTCGATTGGAGACAAAGCGGAGAAGAATTCAGAAGTTAACAAGGGAAATCATACATCTGCAAGCACAAAGTAAAATATTCTTACACTTGGATATGAGAAGAATTTTTGAATACATCGGAGACTCGCACATCAATTATAGGACATGATTTAAGAGAGAGAAAAAATTGTAATTCTCAAATTTTGAGATTCTTAACTTTTATGATTTTCGGTGTCCTGGAACGGTCATGATTTTCAAGGTAAAAATTGTAATTCTCAAATTTGAGATTCTTAACTTTTCTGATTTTCGGTGTCCTGGAACGGTCATGATTTTGGGGGTGAAAATTGTAATTCTCAAATTTGAGATTTTGAAAAATTTGAAAAATTGGGTATTTTTAAAAACGCCTAAATTTATGAATTTAGGTCTTCATAACCTGAAAAATGACCAAAATTCATGAATTTAGACCATTTAAAAAGTACCATTTTTTTGAAAAATCGGTATCTTTAAAAACGACTAAATTCATGAATTTAGGTCTTAAAAACCTGAAAAAGGGACAAAATTCATGAATTTATGTCGTTTTTAAAGATACAAGTTTTTTGAATTTTATGGTGTCCTGGAACGGTCTTTTGCCCATTACTCTCTTACATTTAAATCCTCACTAGTTAGTTTACAGTGCAGACATTCCGAAGATGCGCCTGACATTTCAGATTTCTTTGATTATAAAAAATCTAAGCTGATGACTCTGATATTCCTATCAAAGCCGATTACTTCAGATATCTTTCTCTCGTCAAAAGAGATCTTCTTTCGTTTGAGATCTCACTGGAATCGAAGCAATAATCCGTTCGTGAAGTCTAAGACGCGTTTGATAACACGACAGAGGCGAAGGATCGATCAGATGCCAAATTTGATACGAAGGAGAAAGTGTGGTATCACGTATTTCTCAAGTTCTCCATCGATAGCGATTTAATAATGGAATTTTGACAGGTTGACGTTCGGGATTTATAGTAACCTCTGTAAAATTTCAAATTGAAAGGATAGGATACAAAGTACAGAGAAAAATTATATTTCAATCAGATGGTGAATTTTGCTCAAAATTCGGACAATCATATGCAAAAAGAATGAACAAATGTGAAACGCAGTAGTTAACAGAAAAAATATGTGGCTCAAAATCACTCATTTATTTATTTAGAATTGCATTTTACAATCTTTACAAATTATATTAGGACTGTGTTTATCAAATTAGATATAAGAATAGTATCCATTATTAAAGTACATAAATGAAAATTTTCCGATGACCCGTTAGATTCAATGAAGATGTCAGTAAACAGTTGCTTTTTGAAATTATAACCTATTATTCTAGATATGTATATCTAAAAGGATTTGCTCAAGAAGGGGCTATGCCCTCGTGCTCTTAACAGGTGTCACATCATTCTTAGTAGATCCTCACTTAACCATGATATAATATCCACTTCCATCAGAAGCCAAAATCCTTTGGGATGTTTGCATCTGTCCTCTCTAAAAATGGATGCTATTCCTGTGTTAAGAGCAGTTCAAAGTTAATGAAATTCACCAAATGTGTTCGTATCATAAAACATCAAAATAGAGAGAGTGTAACATCAGAATACAAGAAACAAACAAAGGAATACTCACACCTATTGTTTTTGGATGTGATGGAGGGACTGGTCCTGAAACAACGAAATCATTCGCATTTGTGCCACTTGGCAATGCATTTGCGCCACTTTTTTCGGTTATGTAATTTTGTAGCAATGCTTTTGCGCCAAAAGGAATCATGCATTTGCGCCAAAAAAATAATGCATTTGCGCCAAATGTGTTATCTATTCATAAGTTATGTGATCTCTGTCTTGTAATTCGCTTGTGAAAAATGATAAAATGATAAGCAGATAAAATCGCTCACATTACTTACGGTTATTAAGTATCTTTTGTCACGAAAATGTATCTAAATTATATTTGGCAACCAGTAATCTATGGATATAGTTGTATGGTAATCTATAGAATTACATATTATGTACATTGTACATGCATGTATGAAAACATCTATCAAATTCACTAAATAAAATAGACCTATTATCCCATATACTAGCGAAGAAAAATACATTGTAATACAGACATAACATTTATTACACGCACCGTACAGTACATTACATGAATAATAAAATTGAAAATGGTGAAAGGACTGACTACACTCTGTGGGTATAACCTAATAATTTCACGTATGCAAAAGTTTCTATCTCACCAGCATTACGACGAGTGATGAGGTCCATAGTCCGATTCTGCAGTTCTTTCGTGGCATTATCTTTGTATGACACCTTTCCCATATTAGCACTTCGCATTTTCGCAGAGGAAGCGGTTTGATATTTCACAAGCACGTCTATGAATGAATAAATGTTCGGGTGCGTTGAATAAAATTCTTTATTGAAATTTCCATTGAAGGATTCGCACCCATTGTTCGTTCGAAGGGAGGCGTCATCAAATGCCCAAAGGGACGGGGGAAATTTGCTGTTGCTATCAACGAAATTGACCAGCACATAGTCGGCGAACTGATCGCATCTTTCATCATTTGGAGTGATGGCAAATAAGTCATCCGTGAAGCAGTCGCTCACTTCTCCCGGTCGCAAGAATGGAAGTCCAAAGAAGTATGATAGCCATTTCGACACCTCACTTTCCTTGGCGTTGTACTGAGATGATAGTCCGAGACTTTGAATTTTTCGAAACCATGCCTGAGCGAGATGGAATCGGCATCCGTGAAGCTTGGCTGCAGGAAATGCGGAGACTGCAGAATTCATTGCCGCCTTCTCAAAATCCATCATAATAATGGATGGTCGCAGAATCAGATCAGCACTCTCACAATGACCTTTCAATTTGGACCACATGCAGTTGTACTTCTACTCAGTTCGCTCTGTCATCAAGACGAAAACTAGAGGAATATACCATCCTTGGCGATGTCCGACAATAACATACATTTGTTCGAAGTGTTTGGGGACACATTTAAATGTCCCATCGCAGAGAATATCTTCGCAAGAAGATAGAAATTCCAGATTCTCTTTACATGAGAATAACACCATGGAGTTGCCTGCGTCCAATTCAAGTATGAAATCTTCACCCTTGGCAGTTTTAAGTGGAATTGATTCCAAACATTGAAACACCTCTTCGTGTGATTTTGGAAGAACGGGATATTTCTTTCGTCGTTCACGGTAAATAGCTTCGCGGATGCGTTTGTAATCACCGGCTTCAATTTGAATGTCACCACTTTTGAAGTGTTCAGTCTTTATAATTTTGCTCGGTTTACACGTCAGATCGTCGAGCGCTTTTCTCTTGCATGTACGTCTCAAAACATCTGCCTGTACATTTGGTTGCTCATGGCAATGTGGACCAGTAAAGTTTATTACTTCTCGACGTATAGTACAGAGTGTTGCTGAACAATTCTTCTTACAGCATCTCCATCGGGTAGTACCAGCTTTCGATGTACTTCCCACTCGAAACTTGTAATTGTCGTGGATAAAATAGTTTTCAGACGTGTTCGCTTCCATAATAATACTTCACAATAAAAATTGCTTCGAAAATCTTTCCTTTTAAGGGTTTGAAAACCACAATTGACTTCCTCTAATTTGGCAGCTGCTGTATTATGTTGCAAACTAATGTTATTTTACTCTTATTTGTATAATTGCATCACATTTTTCGATTTGTTACAGACCATCGGTCACCGGGTGGTTACAAGATTCACGCCATTCATTAAGAAAAATAAACAGATATGTTCAGACCAATTGAAGCAAACCACAGTGATCTCTGATACAAACACCTTTATCTCGCTTTTGTCCATGCAGAAAGTAAACAAGAAAATGTGACACGCTGTCTTGATAAGAAACTGGCGCAAATGCAAGATCTGTTTTGGCGCAAAAGCATTGCACCTACATTACATAACCGAAAATTGTGGCGCAAATCCATTATGTCCGTCTGAAGCAAGTAGCGGAGAAAATGTGTATGAAGCGAATGAACCCAAAAGAAAATGAGATGCATACTATCTAGAATCAAAAAAGATGTATACTATCTTTCAGGGGAGAACGAAAGGGGTCAGCTTCCGACAATAAGAACTTGGAGAATTGGGTCATGCAGGATGACCACTATATAATGTTTTTATGATCCTATTTCCTAATTCAATCTGTGTTATATAGATCTTGATCGCGTGTTAAATAGCATAATATTTGTTTTCTAGAATATATTGATAGCGACATCTCCCGACAACTTGGTCGAGAGCGTAAGCCCGAGTCCCCCTATTGCAGCTGCACATGAAATTCATCTCTGACTAGTGCACAGTGATTAGCATAGGTATTGAAGACTTTGTGTGTGTTTCTATGATGATAATGAATATTGTCCAAAGGAAGATTTCCCTCTTGTGTTGAGACAACTTTTAGAAAAATCAAAATGAACTATATCTCCTGTAATTAGCTCACAGCTTGAATTGCATCTAGCAATATTTTACGGTAGGGGCTATATGAAAGAAGTCGCAAATTACGGATCCATGAATATAGCGCTAAAATTGCAGTTTGCAGAGAGTTGTTAGATATCCTTACTAATTGGTTGAACTTGTAAAAAACAAATTTCTCAATAAGACTGTTAAATGTTAGAAGAATACAAAGTATTATTAAATAATTCAATTAAGGGCTTGAAACAGAGATATGAAAGGAAGATATACAGTACGCAGCATTTTATTATGAACACTTGTTATTTAATGAAATTTCCATTTTTATGTTTCAGGCTTACAGTATGCATCTAATATTCAAATATTACTGTACTAATTGATAGATGCGAAATTGAAAAAGGATAAGAATGAGAAAAATCAATTACATTTTAAAAAATTGCATATGGACTATTGCGTAATTCTAAAGTATCAATAAATTTCATCATCTGCTGTACAGCACATGAACTGCCAATGTAAAGCAGCCTTCATTGGCTTGCAGGTCGATGTGAATGGAAATGCTGATTGGATATGCTTAAAATACCATGCAGTGTACACGTATTTCGTTCTCAGTAGCATACGTTTGCAAGTAAGGCCGATCCTAAAGAAATAGTCAACGGTTAGGCCTAGGGCGATTTTTTGGAAGTTCCATCGATTTTGTCGATACTCTCTAGGATTATGTAGGAGAACATCTCTCGATGCACTTTTTTTGAATAGAGCTGTTTTTTTATCATTTTTGGGTTATTTGGATTTCTATTTATCACTTAGTATAGTAGTATTTAAATATTGGATGTATGCTGTGAACTTGAAACAGAATAATGTAAATTTCATTAAAAAAACAAGTGTTCATAATAAAATGTCGCGTACCGTAATTCAAGTCACTGTGACGATAATAACCAGAAAGTATTATAAGTGCATAGCTTATGTCTTATAGTATTACTATGCTTTGATTTCTATCTGTTTTTGTATAAGGATATCTCTTTATATTTTCCTTGTATCAGTTACGAATGATTCAAATTTTATGTATGTATTTCTAAGCTTCCATCTAAGATTTGTTTCTGTCCAAAGTTAGCAGCCATTGAGATTGGATGAAAGGCCTCGTGCTAATAGATGTTAAGGAATTTCGTGGCTCTTTCTATTTATAAGATAGCTAATGTGTCCAAATTTCTACACTGAAAAGCGATGCGGAACAATAAATAGTCAGTGCTTCAATTTGGATATTTTGGAGCATAGTTGTTGGATAATTCATCAAGATTAAGCAGCATGCATCGCTAAGATTTCGAATCTTTTCGGATTAGATTGGGATAAAATCCGAATCTGATCAGATCCGAGCAGCATGACAGTTAATCCGATGCAGATTCTCGCATATCTTATTATTTGAATAAATAAAGGACGGATTGGGTCAGAAACCTGATTCCATGCATGGCTGGTATCGTAATTCTCACAACTTTCTTCCACTCTCTCTCTCACTCTTACGTAAGAAATAAAAGACGAAATCTTGCTAGCTCGCTAGAAATGGTGAGAAGATCGTCGCGACGGTGAGAACATGCAATTCAATAAGCTTATTCGATTAATCCCAGAGCAGTTTGGCTGATTAGATTTGCAATCATCATAAATATTCAAAGATTTTCACCTAAGCCGTTATCTTATCGACAAGCGGTGAAGTGAAATGAAAGGAATTAAACCTCGTTTCTTCGATGAGAGTACATTTGCGCGTATTGAGAAGCCACCAATTCTTTGCTATGTAAAGTCTACATTGCATGAGTTGCTTTAAAGTAATCTAATACCTGTATTCGTGTATTTACTACATCAATCCTCATGAGAGCTCACCTTCAAGAATTCAATTTTGATTTGATTTCTTTTTTAGAGCAAACGTTCAGCGGTGTCACTTAGCTGGAAAATTTGCCGACTTTGGTGGGTTGATCAATCAAACCATTTAAAGGACCAGCTTGCCGGATTGGATAGCATTTTATTAGGAGCAAGCGAGACATGAGGGTATAGTTCAATTTGTTATGTTGACTTCGAGTACACTCTGTTTCAGGAGAACTCAACCAGCGGTGGCGGAACGAAAAATAAAGTGGTGGGGGTCTCTGTATCCAAGTCAGCTTCATCCAATTTCTAGTCTCTCTCCCTCCCCCTTCTCTCCTTTCTATATCTCTGTTTCAAATATATTATAACAATAGGCTAAATGCCTAAACAATATTCAAAATCAATCTTCATGTCATTACATGAAGTATGATTTTGGTGGAGGAAATTTATTTTTGACTTAAGGAAGTAAAGCAATGTTTTACGCATTCGAGCTATTATTCATGTTAAGTTTGTAAGGCGGCTCTACGTACAACATTCATATTAACTAATTAGAATAGCATTGATTCAGAATAAAATTGATAAACCAAATACGAACAATAAATAAACCGATTATTTGGAATGATAATTCAAATACATCAAAGGTTTATAGAATTCTCAATGAGCCATCATTATTGTTACAATTTTCATGTAAGGGTTGGCTATAGCGAGCCAGAGAATATCAAATACGTAATGTAGGTCGTTATCGGTTTTCCCTGATTGAACTCGTGGGCTGATGTAACAGCCAGTCTGCCATATTTCACAAAGAGCAATAGGCTATTTGAAATGAGGATATTCTGAACATAATATCGATCGCCACTTTCGCAAAATTCTTTTCTTCATCTCAACCTCTATTACACATCATGGACAGTTTTTACTTTTCTCGGCATTGAATAGCTGGAGGGGCTAATTAAGGATTATCCCCATCATTTTAAAAGTGTGGGGGAAAATCCTAAAGCCCCACTTTCCGCCACCGCCGAACCCAACCAAGATTTGAAGTCGGGTTATTCGGACGCAGAGCAGACACCGTACCATAAGACCACTGCACCGGTGGAACACAGAGTAGGCTGAAGTCAGAGAGTCAGACACCAGAACCCACTGAATGAGACAACTTGCGTTCAGCCTTCGTTACCTAGAAGAGATGAATTGCATATCGCACACTATTGGAAATGTCACACAATTAAACAATAAGCTGTCAGACGGCTTTTGGACAGCAGCCAGTGAGTAAGAGGCGTGCGTATTGTTAATATCATTTCGGTCACACATCACTGTCTGGCTTAAATTCATTGATGAATGCTGAGAAGAGGGTGATGAAATCTTCAGATGAACCAATTTTCGTGAGCCTGTATCATGTCTAATAATGATAGGTAGGACCGGCATGAACGAGAAAACGGGTGTGCAATGATCTGAATTCTTCGAATCTGAATGAATCGTGGCAATCGAAACACTTTGATGGAATTTACAGCAATCCGCAAGCGACGCACAACTTTTCCCTATCTCTGTAAAGTATTAGGAATAATTTTTACCCACTTACTAAGTTCCTGCATATGTCATCGTTTTGAATTAGTCTGCACTTCTAGTAAGCTGAAGGAGTTAAATGCCAAACTGACATGGTGTACACAGATGCACTTCGTCTGCCAAACAGCATGTAGATATGATCACGCAAAATATGATTGGGTATGCATAGATGTAACAGATGATTGATGGAAATGATTTGCTTCATTTGAGACAACTTCTGTCCAATGATATTTTACTTTGTGTTGCAATTGCATGTATCTGTTTATGTTGTCCGGTACAACCATGTATGTAGAAGCCCCAAACTGTAGTCCGGCACCCACACAACAGGTTTCTGCAGGGAACGAGGTCGAAATGAGAATGTCACAGAATCATGTAAGCCCTATGCCTACTACGAATCGGCAAGTCTGCCGGGTTCTACTTGGTTCCTCTTCTTCACCAACAGGATCAAAGAAAATCAAATGTTATACCATTGGGACGCAGATTGCAGCTTATGGCAAAAATGAAATTTTCTATGTTTTCTCCATTTAGTTGAAAAGCATTACGTCTAGAGCCATTATTTTTGATATGGAATGTCCTCCGATCATTTCCCATCATGTTCATGAACATTTATCAATGAAAGTAGGGGAGGGTGGGGCACATTGAACATGTTTTTGAACTTTTCTCGACAGTTCGAAAATACTAAATCAAATACACCAAAATCAAACTCGGATAAACAGTTGAGGGCACGCTAATTAATCTGTGAGTTGTGGGACTTTTCCGAGACACTTCATCTCCCCACAAATTAAATTTTAAAAATTTTGCCAAAGTGGTTCAATGTGCCCCATGCGTGGGGTAAATTGAACCACCAAGTGGGTCACTTTGAACCACCTTTGTTTGCTGCTCTCTTATGCAATTTTATTAGACTTTAGGTATCTGATCTATATCTTCAGTTCATGAATAATCAAAATCAAGCAACAAAATTCATTGATTGAAATTTTATTAGCAAAACTCATAGCAAATGTTTGATCTGAAAGTAGCACAGAATTAGATTCATCTGCGCGCGCTTCGGTTTCCTAGAAAGGAAGGGTTATATATGTATGTAGCCTTGATATCGAAATGGCACAATACAGAATTAGACAATTTGCTCCTTCCCGAATGGATTATTCGTGTATCGCTTGCTATTGGAAATGGCAAACAATAAGCTGTCAGCAGAGGACACCAGAGCCAGTGAGAGATGTGTGCGTGCTGTGATATCACTTCGCACACACCAAAACACACACCGCTGCGTGGCATTCGATTCAGTGTATGCACTATGCATTAAGGAATGGTGAGAACTATGGGTGAGAAGACGTTGGTGAAATCATCAAGTTGAACTAATTTTCGTACGCCTGCTACTTTTTTTAATAATGATCAGAAGGGCCAACATTATGGAGAAAACTTGTGCGCAATGATCTGAATTCTTCGAATCTGAAGCAATTGTGGCAATCGAAGCACTTTGCTGGAACTCACATTAATCCGCAAGCGACGCACGACTTTTTCTCCTATCTCTGTAAGGTATTAGGAATTCCTTTTTGCCCACTTAATAGGTTCCTCGATGTGCCGGCGATTTCGAATTAATCACACTTCTAGCAAAACGAAGCAGATAGACAAAATATTCTGTGGAAAGTAATATGGTAAAATACCAAATAGATATCCAAATGATCTCCTCTTGATAGAATTTACTAGTTTTTCTATTTATTTCATGATTCTAGGTGAAAAGAAAGGTGTGTAAATTGTGACGATGTTCACATAATATCGACACTTTGTCGGGTAATACCGACAATCCCCAAAAGAAGCGTTAAACTTTATCGGGTATAGTAAACAAATGATGTTATATACTATTATATGAAACCAAAGTTTAAACATGTTTGGTTGTCTGAAAAGACGAAATTTTACAGCTGAAAGTAGTATAGACAGACGAATCCATCATCGTCAAAGACGAAGATTTTTCATGCATGTAACTCAAGCATGTAGCGCAACGGAAAGCGATGAAATTTCGCCTCTTCAGACTATGAAAGAGACAACAGATGTGCAAAGTTTCGTTTCATACAACATGCAAACTTTCTAGTTTGTTATATTTGGCATTTTCCGACACTTCTTCAGGGAAATATCGATGTCGCCGTGCTATATACGTGCAATTATACGAATATCATTATATGCCACACATCTTAATTTTCACCTGGAATCGCATCCTAAACCGATAAATTAATAAATTTGATTAAGAAGGGATTATTTGGATGTCAAAATTCATATAAATGCTGAGAGAAACAACCGTGACAGCTCTAAAACTATTACTCGACATCTTCCACGCACGGCATAAATAGACCTAAAAATTCATAAAGGGATGCATTCAAATCTTGTGAAGGGAATATTCCGATAGACAGTAAACAATAATGATAAAATATTGGCTATTTAATCAGCATCTTGTTGAAAGAATACTGTTTGGTACGTATCGACAGCGGTGTCGATATTACCCGACATTTTTTATACATCGACTCCATATGACAATATAACTTAAAACAACTAAAGAATTTGACGAAGTCACTACTATTCTGTGAAACTACACCCCCGTATGCTATGGAATAACCAATCACTTCGCTGTCAGATGGAACGTGAAGGAGCTGACTCAGTTGCATTGGTTGCGGCAATATGTTGCAGAATTAGGCGACTCACTTCATGCTTCGATATTTGTCAGGATGAGGCAATCAGAAGCGTTCCACCAAGCTTCTGTTGTACCCTTGTGAGTTAACTACTTATTAGTGCAATTTACTGCACGCATGGATGAGTTTTTGAATTTCTAAAACATCATTTTGGAAAAGTGGCTTAACTGTCGATATTACCCGATTTTTACCCTACACGCTAATTTCTGAAAATGAAATATTCATAGACCACCAGAGTTCTCTGATTAATAGCATTATTCATCGACAGATGAACCTTGGTGAGAGCATTAGTACTGAATGTATTGATATCAGGGCATCTGAACGCTTTTTCCCCCCGTTCGTTCATTCATCCGTTCATTAGCCTTTCAGACCCGTTCGTTCGTTCACCGCTCAAATGAGCTATCACACCCGTTCCGTTCGTTCATGGCAAAAACCACCCGTTCAATCGCTCTTTCTAAATCAAAACAATGTTCAATTTTGATGGACCCTATATGTTGCTGTCGAACCTAGTGCTGTTGTTTCTAGCTACGTGGGGTGTCCAAGAATTAGTGGCGTATTTTCTGAGAAACCAACTTCCGGTTATCCTAAATAACTTTATTGACACTCATTTTAAAGCTGAAAGCGTTGGGAATGCAGCCCTCAAAAAAGCTAATTCCTATTTAGAAAACAAAAAAAGTTATCGATTATTGAAAATCACGTAGTTACTTGCTTCATACACAAATGTCATACATGACACACACACTGCACTCGTGAATCTTTTTTACGGTGAAGCACGTCTGCTCATCTTCCCCAAGTCTATTGTTCAATGACAGCGAGATGCAGATGTCTATTGACACTACGACGAGGCTCGTGCTGTTGTCTGTACCGTTCATTGCTTAATTTCATTGCCGCACCGTTCATTGCCTCGATCGATGCCTGCTGTGCAGCATTTGACATGCAATTCGGACATTCTCACAATCCTCAACGATGGCTACGGGTGGGCAACGTCTAACGGTGTGTTCTTTTGAGGCGCAACGGTAAATGGTCTCATTGTGTGTGATGACAAAGCACAGTGGAAAGTCCATCCATGCAGAACTTCAGAAAGCTGTCGGACCTGAACACGCAATGTCCTTGCGGTCTGTCCAGGGGTGGTGTCAAAAGAATTCATGCGGCGACGAACGGCACTCGATCGCGAACCCGGTCAGGGGCGTTGCCGAGTTGGAGTGCTGAAACACTTCCCTCAAAGATCAGAGAACTGCTCGACGAGGAAGCCCGCATGACCATAAGAGAAATGGAAGCTCGTCTCAAAACCCCGCGGTCGAGCATCTTCAACGTCATGAAGACCGAGTTGGGTCTGAGCAAGCTCTCCGCTCGATGGGTCCCTCGACTTCTCACTGATGAGCTGAAGCAACGCCGGGTGGACGCATGCCAGCAGAACCTTCAGTTACTGAGCGATTGCGGCGGTGTGAATGACTTCCTTTCATCTCTTGTGACGTCTGATGAAACCTGGATCTGTCACTTCGAGCCAGAATCAAAGGAACAATCCAAAGTTTGGGCCCCGATCGGTTCCAACCCTCCGGTGAAGGCGATGGCAAGCGCATGAAGGAAGATTATGATGACTGCGTTTTTTGATCAACATGGCATTGTCACGCTCGACTTCCTCGAGGACAAAGCAACGATCAATTCCGATCGCTACTGCTCGTCTTTGCGGAAGATGAAATCGGATTACAGGAACAAGCGAGGAGGACGATCATCAAAGAACATTTCCTTGCTGCATGACAACGCAACACCCCATGTGTCCAGAAAGACACAAGAGACTCTGGCGCAGCTCTCGGTCACAGCAATTCCTCATCCACCGTACTCTCCAGACCTCAGTCCATGCGACTTCTTCCTCTTTGGGCTGTTGAAGCGAAAACTGCGCGGTCGTCAGTTCAGAAGTAGGGAAGAACTGGAGAAGGAAGTGAAGCAGATCTGTCACCGTGAAATCAAGACCGATGAATACGAGAAGGCAATGCGAGATCTCATTCATCGATGGGAGAAGTGCATCGCCATCAACGGTGACTATGTTGAAAAGGTCGGGAATTTGTCTGACGATTCCTTTGCCTGACATTTTTGTCTTTTTTAATTTACATGTACATGTATGTATGAAGTGAATCGGGTACTATTATTATTTCACATGTAGCTTATTATAATTATATAGTATCGATATGAAACTTGTACCACTGGATTCGTGACGTTCTCCTCTTTCAAATGAGCATCCATAGAGGGCATTAGGGCTACAGGAAGTTAGTTTCTCAAAAAATACGCCACTAATTCTTGGACACCCCACGTAACATTGGTTTTTCAGAGCAACGTAGAAGCTGGAAATGCAGGATGTTCTCGCATCTGATATCGCGAAATAATACAATCTGCACTTTCGGGAAATTCATTGTCGATACTGTCCCGTAATCACAATGCGAAACATAAGTTGACGTCAAACACTACACGTCACACACGCCTTTTGTATCAAACCCAATCAAACTAGAGAATATCAAGATCCATAGAGGAAGTCAAAATCCTTCTGTCGTGATAATTAGCATATAACACGCCTGCAGCATCACGATGCACGAAGTTGCTATAGGTGACGATGGATCGATGTTCACCCATTTGACACTTCGCTTACACAGACCTTAAAACATGCCAGCTAGCATACATACATACATTTTTTCATATTTTATTTTGAGATGAAAAATCGTAACATACTGTCACGTTTTGTCACATCGGCCCACCCCTGCACTTCGCCAACCCAAAGCTTGGAACTTACCAACTAGCATTGGCCTAGGTCTAGCCTTCAGAAATAGTGAATAAAGAATACGATGTGACTAAATTCGATAGTGACTAGATTCAATTGCATAATGAGCTTAGCCTACATACATTAGGACCACGTCATGTATGCCGCCATGAATCCCCACCTGCATATCCACAGATTGGATATGAATTCGCAGATTAAGCCATTATTGTACATGCACGTGTCCCCAGGCGAATACCCGCTTCCCGCAAAATTCGAAATGCGCGCAGCGGGCTTCACCTCAGCTTATGACTTTACTTGATGCAAAAATGACATAATACATGCTATTTTTAAAAGTAAAAGTAAGATTGACACTCACAGTGCAAGTAGATCTACTTCACCAGAGCTTCTGAATTCAAACTATTCAATGTTTTGTGACCAAGTGATGAATTAAATGATAGTTTAGTGGGTATCATGACAAATTTAGTTGCTTCATGGAAGGACGTGAAACGATGCAAAATTGAAGGACGTAAGTCTTGCTTCTTCAGCTTTTACTAGTGCTAAACCGTATTGAGGGTGATATGCGTAGATGTTTTAGTAGTTTATGAGTAGTTCATGAATTTTCGGAATACTAAATCGATGACAAGAGGTGGAAGCATTGTGTAATAACAAGTCTCTTGTCACTTTATTCACGAAATGTCATTGAATTGAAGTCTTAATGCTCAAACAAGCAATTCCGAAGAACATGAATAGATTTTTCTTTAATCGAAATTTTCGAAGTTTCATTATCACGAAATCCCAATGTGGTACTTATATATTTTCAAATTTCAAAATGCAGCTTTATTGAAGTCAGAGTGTCTAAATAAGCAATTTTCGAAAGTATCAAGGATCTTCTACCGTTATTTCTTATACTGGGTTTTCTGGGGTTAAATTGCCGTTCAATCACGTTAAATCAGAGCAAAAAAGCCGCTCGTTTCGATCATCGTTCATCGACTTCTCAGACATACCGTTCGATAATTCGTTCATCAGAAAAATGAGAAAAATATCGTTCAATCGTTCGTTCAGACGGTTCGTTTAAATGGCCTGATTGACATGCAACTACATTTATCATTTGTGATCATCAATTTAAGCATGCCTAGGCATTTCGCATTACATGTAGACATGTGAGACAAGAGTAGATCTAGGGAAAAAAAGCTGAGAAATTATCAAAACCAAAACAACATGCATAAACGTTTCAATTTGTTTGACCAGCATGGGAGGTTCCAGATTCATAGCCACATCATTTTGATTTAAATCATTGATTTATCATATTATCAATTAATTGTTTCAATATTTATTCTTCGACATGCTGCCCTGGTGTTTCGTTTTCGAAAAGACTTACAGCACACAAAACCGAATACCATAACTGCTTAAATATTTCTAAATAGTCAATTTGATAGCAATGGTGAGCAATTTCATAAATCACATTTCAAAACTTATAATCCCTTGGTTTACTCAATGAAAGAAAAAATTGAGTATCGAAGTGGGGCACTATGAACCATGTTCAAAGTGCCTCATCTTGGGTGGTTCAATGTGTGTCACATCGTTAACTTTTCAAAAACGCACTCGTGTGAAAATTAGGGATTCCAATCTCGAGATCTCGAAAACCGAGATCTCGAGATCTCGCCCAATTTTTCAAATCTCGAATCTCGAGATTGAACACCTCGAGATTTCGAGACTAGAAAGATTTATTATAAGTTCGATTAACAGCTCTCAAGTATTCAGCTAATTAATACTCCTATCAACTCTGTTGTTTAGACTGAAAGTACAAGTATAAGCGCACTCAGAATCACATTATCTTTATGAACGTGCAAAAGTATCCATATTGCCTTATTTCCTAATGCATCATGACGTGCTGAAATGTCAAATCATAATACAACGAACCAGATATATCTATAGAGCAAGGCGAGAAAGGGCGTTCTCGGCCGGGGGCAGTTTCTATAAAAGTCTGGTCTTGCCTATATTACAACTCACTGTCAAATGTATGTCTTTTAAGGCTTTATTTTCTAAAGAAACAAAGTGAACTAATATGTCAGGATTGAGTCTTCATAGCTTCATGATGTTCTAAGACTTGATAAGACATGATCTAATTTGACTAGTTTTTTATTTATTTCACTTTTCATTTTACACATGTTACAGATAGGCCTATGGATGATTAATATCATGTAGGCCAACAAGAACACTATGAGAATTCACAAATACCCCTGGCTACTAAATCAAATTTATGACCCATATGCAACGAGGTCATGGATTTTATCTAACAAGAATTGCATGATCAGTTATTTTAGATTTTTTAGAATTTTACTTATTTTTTGCAATGAGAAACATTAATGAATTGGTTATTGATTTGTATCAAAACTATTCAATCATTGTCAATTATTAACACTCGACAATGAATAGGCCTAAATCTAAATACTCCTCTGTATCATATTCTTGAAATTAGCATTTGACAAGTGGAAACAAGCATTTAGAAAACACTTCAACAAAAGTTGGTGTAGGGGTGTTTCTTTACAACATAATAGCTTGACACAATATTGAATGCGAATTAACACCTCATTGTATACCTATACCGCTATTATAGGCCCTATTACTTGCATTATCTAAAATTACAATGATACTTCGACTCTCTATGGTCGTTAAATGCCAATTCCTCATCAAAAATAAAAATCTCGACTCGAGATCTCGAGATCCCGAGATAAGGATTTCTGAAATCTCGAATCTCGAGATTGAAGAAATAACCTCGAGATTGCAATGCCTAGTGAAGATGAGGCTACACGCAACGAGTTTACTAGATTAATGAAATTGATGAAGAACGCTTGAGAAAAATCTTGTTTAATGTAAATACACGCATGATTTTGGCTAGATAAAAACAAAAGTTCAGATTTTCTGAAAATTTACTTTTTCATTGAAATTTTGGGAAATCCTGCGGAAATAATGATGGAGAGCATAAACAATTGAAGTTATCAGAGGAATCATGTTTATTTGTTAATAAACATTGTCTTAAAGCACAATATTTCCACTTTTTATAGTTTCAGAGAAAATGCTGGTGGTTCAATGCAGGGATGCGGAGTCGGAATCCCGGAGTCCTATCAAATGATAGGTCTACTCCGGCTTATAACTAGACCCAAAACATAATACAAGCAAATTATTTATTCTCGTGCATAGCTGTCACTGTCTTGATGTCAACTTTCTCCATCAAACAAAAGTAATGAGACACTGCTGCATGCAAAGCTTGTAATAGTTGACGGAAATAACCGTGATAGTGAAAAAAGGATTGTCTTTTCACTCGGCGATTTAGTAGAGAAGACAAGCCTTCCTAGCCTCGATCACACATACGCACCAAAGGTCACATCAGAGACAAAAATGAAATACTAGTTTATTTGAGAACATTACCTCCTTCCCCAACGTTAATCTTGTGTGACGGCTCCTCCAAAGCGGATATTAAAATCGAAAGTGTACTCATATTTTTTGGAGAAGGATGGGGATTTTCCTCCCTGGTAGAGACTGGAGAAAAATCGTGTGAAGCACACATCAAGAAGATGGGAGGAGCCGAGTCGTGTGCATCCAACTTAAAGCGACATGTGATAAACTTTCATCGAAAATAATTGATAATTGATACAGCAATGATCACTAAATATAGGTTCAGGTAAGCCGATAATGATCTATGATGTAGGCTACCAGTTAATTTTTCAAAAAAGGCTGTATGTACTTGACACCCGGAGTCGGAGTCGGAGTCCTATCAAAATGACAGGACTCCGCATCCCTAGTTCAATGTGGCCCACCCTCCCCTTAACATATTCAGATTTAGTAAGCCTCCTACCGTGGGAAAAACACCAGCATTTTGACCAATTTCATCCCCATTTAGCCACATTCTCGCATGCATCGTCGATCAGAAGCAGAATAAAATCACATGTGCATGATGGGATATGACCTGAAGACATTCCATGTAAAAAATTGTGGCTCTAGACTTAATAGGCTACTTTTCAAATAATAAGAGAAAACATAGAAACTTTCATTTTAAACAAAAACTTCAGTCTCTGTCTCATTGGTTTGACATGTGTTTCTCTTTGATCCTGTATGACAAGAAGAGGGACTCACTAGAACTCGGCAGACGTGCAGATTCGCGGTAGGCATGGGATGTGCATCATTCTATGAAAGTCTCATTTTCGGCCTCGCTCCCTGAAGAAACTCGTTCTGGCTGCGTGACAACTTATGCGAAAATTTCTGAAAGAAACTAATTAGTTGACGCAGTACTTATGAAAAATTGAGAATGAAAAAATAATGCATACAATGTATAGTCCGCTCAGATTCAGAAGAACTCATAGGTACCATAAACTAGTACAATAATTGATGATTGATTGTATTCCGGTGCATGCTTCCATTGTGCACGAAATGGAACAGTCTGAAAAAATGGATTGAAACAATTGAAATCTTACATTTAGTTTCATCGATAGGAGTACTGTACTTTGCGTCCATTGGGAAGCCAAATAGCAATGATTCTTCAGTTTTGAAAGTCTACATCTTGAGAATGGACTGAAAAGTACTCTGATACTGTAATCATGAGTTTATTACTTTCTAATAGTACTTTTGAAATGATTGATAGCTAAATAATGTGATTTTAGAAATATTTAAGAGTTATGCGCAGTCGATGCTGTTAAATGTAATGTTCACATGATAAGCGCTATATCTTGGGTGTCACAGACTTTATCAAACTGTCAAATAAAAAGCGATATCCAAAATGTTTCTAAAAGTTAAAATGTCACATGTGTACTAGATATGTACTCATTTAGAGCAGAATTTGCGCCTATCATTACGGCTAGTAAGATCGTGCTTCAGAATTCACAAAACAATAGTCAAAAATGTTTCATACATGCACCGTATTTGTCGAATATAATCGCGGGGTATAAGAATCTTTGTGCGATTTAAGTGCGGGTGCTGTTCTATTCGAGGATGGATTCTATATGAGGGTGAGTTGCATGATTAATGTTTCGAGTTTGTGATTTTCCTGCGAATTGCCGATTTTCTAGTGATTAGATACTGACATCGGTGTGGTGGAAATCGAAAGGGAAGAAATCTAAGAGAAAAATAAAATACTAAGAACTCGAGACGAAAGATTTGGAGAACGCAAGACCAAAGGCACATGTTGAGTAACGATGCAATATTGACAATTTTGCTTTTATTGATCGCTTTAAATTGATTCTTAAGTGTCTGTCGAGCGATTATCCCTTCTATCACTTTGATTAGGGGTGTAACCTGTGCTAAAGAAAATTGACAATTAATACAGATTTCTTAAAAAGTTGTTTATGCTCTTTTAAGAGAAAAAAGGGGTGACAATTAAGTAAAAATGAGCTGTGTTTTGTTGATTATTTTGAATGTAGGTGTACCTACATATAAGCCTAGATAAGGCTTGAAATAATCTGCATACGGATCTGTTCGGTCTCACTTCTTTGAGCCGATTGGAGTCGCGACTCCTCGACTTGCCATCTGTCTGAATAAGTCATCACGTCTGTAGTGACTTTAATATTTTCATTTACATCTGATCCTGCACGATGAATATGGCCAATTGTGGCTCTAGTGTAAGTCTATAGACCATTGACTTCTCGATATATTGCCATTCGTGCATTGTGAAGTACATGGTCTCAGAGCTTCATTAACATCTACTGTAAGCTATTTTCCTTTGAATGAACGCAGTACACAAGCTTTGATACCTGAACACATTGCTTATGTTGATGAAATTTGCTATGATGATTTGACTCTTAGCACGCGCATGATTATTCTAGAAAACGCATGCTAAATGCATGAATGGAAGGGTTTAAGTGAGGAAATGTTCCCGTAAAAGTAGCTTAAGAAATTTTGACACGATAGCAGGCGCATCAGCAAATCTCTCTTTCTAGTTGACCAGTTAAGTTAAATTTTAGCAATGTTTTTCAAGATTATCACGACCGGTTAGTTCTGCTTGGTTGCGACCATGTATGGCTCAGCTCGGTTTGAATATTTCAAAAATACATCGGTTCGCGGCTCGTCTGGACGAACCGTTAGCATCTCTAGTTTAAAAATCATCTTGCTGCTAGGCCTACTGTTGAAGAACAATAATTATTGACAGCCATTGTTAGGCAACATGTAAACTTCTGACTTGCATGCATTCACACTCCAATACCGGTGCTCTTGTAATAAAACTTGCAAAGCCTCTACTTCTTCGATAAATATGGATGAGGGTTCTATTTGAGGGCGGGTTGTATTCGAGTTATGGATAAGTCCCGCAATACATTACTTATTATTCAGAACTACCTGACTTCTATTGTCTTCTATTGGGAACTGCATCGTGCTGACGAGATGCCCCAGGATCACTCATCTTTTGGCGTGGCTTCTTCTCCAGATTTCTTTATCGTTGGATGAGACAATTTGTCATCCTTATCTTGGCAACATTGTGAAAAGATCTTTGGCACGACCATTAAAGACAGTTCTGAAGGTTCTGGAAGTCTGTCATGCATAGCAGACTCTTCACGATTCAAGGCCCGATTCTGTCTCATTGGACCTCCTTTTCTTCGCCACTCATTGGCACTGCCCTTTTGGAATGTGTTGGGTAGGATGCGATTTCCACACGCCAGAAACAGTTTCAACTAAATTTCAGTGGAATTATACTCAGTTTTCATAAAAATTCTACACCACTGCCATTAATCCCATGAGGGTAGACGATTTTTGCTAAGGAGTTGTCCTTTAGGCTCCAATGTTGCTTATGATGGTTGTTAGAAACAAAGGCATTTGATACAGTAATGATGCCTATAAATGTATCCCTATATCAAAATATGATAATCTAATTAATCTACTATCTAAGAGAGAATTGTCAGTAGTGTTAATGAAGAACACGTTCATTTATGGAAAAGGACATAAAATTCCAAAACATTCATCATTGCTTATTTGTATGTGTAAAATTTCTCAAAGATAGATAGATATACAATAACTAAATCTCATGACAAACAAGCCTATCAAAATTGTTTATTAATTAAATGCTTACTCGAGGATCAAGTCGAGATTTGATTCAAGAGCGCGGAAAGATGGTATGTGAGCTCTATCAATTTCAATTACTCCTCGTTAGATAATGCGGTGTGCCGTGTTGTCGGAAATGAAGAGGAAATTAAAACAATTGTGATGCAAAGGCGTTGACGCTGTAGTGGGGCATCAAGTATGTATAGTCTAGAGTGATCTGTGAAACTTGCACATGACAAAACTCCCTACATTCTTTTATTCTCAGCAAATGAGCACAGAAAGATGAAAGCTCATTGATGCAATTCTACATGTAGATGTAATTGTAAAAATTTTGATCTTTTGACATTTTGCGTGTAAGTTTTATGACATGTTTTTTAATGCTATAGCCTATGCATAAGACGGACATTCACAATTTATCAATTTTATATTTTGATTAGAATTATATCTTTGCTCATTATAGCTACGTGAAGATTTTGATCCATATCGGCAGCTTAATAGAGTTGTGACATGCTCTTGATGGCTCACGAGTTGGCAATGTATTCCATTTTGAGCCCATTATCCGATCTTTCTGTGAGTTGAAAGCGTAATTTCATTCTGAACTGTTAAGAAGTTCATTTTCACATTCTACTTGTTTTCAATAAGCAGTACATTACGCCATAATGAAGATCTCAATTTTGTCAGTGAAATATTAATGAATACCACTCGCTTTTCTACAACAGATAGTTTACAGTTCTTGAAACTTGATATGTCTTGACATCAGGGATGCGGAGTCAGAGTCTGAGTCGGAGTTCCGGAGTTCTATCATTTTTGCCGGCGGACTACGGCCTATAGCTAGACTCGAAATATAATACAAACAAATTGTTTATCCTCGTGTATAACTGTCACTGTCTTGATGTCAACTTTCTTTATCAAACAAAAGTACACAGACAGCAGTGCATGCAAAGATTATAATAGTTGAGGGAGTGAACCATGAAAGTGAAAAAAATGATTGTCTTTTCACTCGGTGATTTAGTATTTAGTATTCCTAGCCTCGATCACACCTACGCACCAAAGGTCACATCAGAGACAAAAGTAAAATATTAGTTTGTTTGAGAACATTACCTCTTACCCTAACGTCAGTTGTGTGTGATGGCTTCTCCAAAGCGCATATTAAAATCGAAAGTGTACTCATATTTTTTGGAGAAGGATGGGGATTTTCCTCCCTGGTAGAGACTGGAGAAAAACCGTGTGAAGCACACATCAACAAGTGATGTGCAAAGTTGATAAACTTTCATGGAAAATGATTGATTTGATACAGCAATGATCACTAAATGTAGGTTCAGGTAAGCCTATAATGATCTATGATGTAGGTTACTAGAACTAGGCTTATATATTTGACACCCGGAGTCGGAGTCCTATCAAAATGATGGGACTTCACATCTTTGCTTGACATGAGGATCAACTTTATCGACAAAACTTGTGTATAATTATCTGAATTCTTCAAATTAGAAGGAATCGTGGAAATCAGAGGATTTTGAAGGAATTTCCAGCAACCTGCAAGCAATGAAGGACTACTTTTTCTATCTCAGTTAGGTGCATGTATTGAGAAATTCTTTTTGCCACTTAGTAAGTTAATGCATGTGCCATCGTTTTGAATCATTCTGCATGTTGGTACCAGATACAGAACCAGCAGCTTACCTGATGGTTCCATATCTGGGAGAGCAGTTCTCAAGTGAAGTGAGAATGAGAATCCATGCTGCAACAGCTCTGGCATTCTATGCCACTGAGCCCAAGATCGTCTTCTCCATCACCAAGATTCCAGCTCGTCAGCTCAAGGATCCCCTGCCGCCGACCTGTGCCTCCAACATCGTCTACCAATTCATGTGTAACTGTGGCGACAGCTACATTGGACGCACGGAGAGGTGACTGCCCAAGCGAGCTGATGAGCACCTGCCACAATTGCTGATGAAAGATAAGTGCAGGCGATCTTCAGGAGCACCGACAAGCACTGTCACGCGTCACACGATGACGTGCACATCGTTCGATCGCACCAACCAGAAGATCTCATGCTTACAGCAGTTGGTTCGCGCACGCCATCCGATGTTGCTACCTTTCCTTGAAGCGACAATGATAGCGTCACTCCGTCCAGTTTTATGTGTGCAGAAACAAACAGTACTAACGCTCGCACTTCCATGGCAGTGACTTTTGCTCTGTACCTTTACTCACTTCTTCTGCATATAATGTCTTTAGTTTTTCTTTATGTACGCGGCCCGAAGTTTTGCTTGAAGAGATTCGGCGAAAGGCCTTGCAAAACGATGACACTGTCTTGTCTTAACTTTATAGCTAAAACTGACATGATTAAGCAATTTAATTCTGTGGTACTAAGGCCCCTCTCGAGTTACTAAATCGGTGTGACCACAGAAACCCTACACTCAACTGTATAATGAAAAAGTGCTAGAACGGATATGAACATTGAAAACAACAGTATGATCGGTGAGAAGCGTGGTCATGACAACATTGCCGAAGTGATGGCGGCTTCCAGGGTTTGACAATGAGTATTCCAGTCTGCGGCGAAAGCCAAATTTCGGATTCAGATATCTGTGGCCTAGTGGAGCGCCTACTTTATCATCAGGGCAAAGTGACTTATAGTCCGGCTGCCAGAACGAGTTTCTGCAGAGAACGAAGTCGAAGATGAGACCTTCACAGAATGATGTGCATCTTACTAGTCTGAGAGCTACTGGAACGTTCTTCCTAAATTCCCGCTCTCTGATAAATAGTTTCTTTTCTGCAAAGGAAAATGTACGAAAATTGCCAAATGTTTCACAATCCATAGATATTTCTTGAATTTTACCATTGGATTTCAATGGGAATCCTTTAACCTTAACTATAACCGAAAGCGACTGGCTGTGACACTCAAGAATTTGATTTTTGTATTCAGCGTTTCAAGATCTACAAATCCATGTGTGTCAAAATTAACCAAAATCTCAGTGTTTGCTGACATTAGGAGGCTTGCGTAATCTGAATGTGTTAAGTTTCATAGACAAGTGTTCTTGAAAACGATGAGAAATGACTTGAGGACATAACTGTTAAATATCATGTCTCTAGACTTGATAATTAAACATGTCTTTGATCAGTTCGTAATGCAAAGGTTTCTGCTAAGGGAGATTTTCTTGAACTTGCCAGAGTAAAGCATTGATAGAGACATGCGGATTCGATCTGCAGTTAGAACAAACTGATTTTCAACAAGTCATGTGAGTCGTTTCTGATTATCAATCATTTCTTCTGCTTCGGAGAAACAAACAAGGATTTCTCTATGTAGCAATACAGAACAATCAGTTACAAATTCTTTGAATCTCTGGTTAGTTAGAGAAGTAGTGATTTTAGTAAACTTCGATAGAGGTGACCATTACTTCAAGACTCATATTGCCTGATACCGAAGGATGAAGGAAATATCATGATCATAATTACCCTTGAGACACATATAGTTTTAGAATTTCATTCAGATAAAAAAATTGAATCTTACATTAGTGAATCACACCTGTGAAAATTGAATTAATCTACATGTGCAAGTATAACATAATAGAAGTTTGGCTACATGCTAGCCATTTGTAGCTCAATTCTACGCAATGATTTTTATTGACCCTAAAATGCGTTCTGTTATTCAAGAAAAATTTAGACTTGTATATTGATAGGTTTGTATATTAGTCCCTTGCAAAATTGTATGCAAAAACAGGAACAATTCGCAAAAACTTGCAATTTGAAAAAACTGATCAATTATCTTTTAGACCTCAGGGACTTGCACGTTATCTCTATAAAAAGTAATCTTTTGGTATGAAACTCTTCATTGTGTACTGACATTTTATGAGTTGACAATCTAGTGCAGTGGTTCCCAAACTTTTAGTGTCTCAGTACCTCTTGAAATCTTGACATTCGCCGCGTGCCACTTAGGCTCAAAGAATTTTTTTTAATGTTAGGAAGGATATAATTTTTTTATTTTAGCGTATTTTCTCTGACTACAGCATGAAAGGATAAAACATTCGTTTGTAGTCTCACGTTTTCTGTAATCAGACTTCCTGGGGCTGCAGATGATACAATTATTGTATAAATGCACACTTTCAACCGATACAGCGGAAAATTTGATTTTACAAGGCAAAGTCACGCAATGTGAAAATCTATGTTTCGAGAAGTCGATCTCTGAAGATCACGTAGTGATTTGCATGAATGCTGTTTCAAGATACTGTGTCAAATATCTGCGATCAAATACAGGTTGTGTATCGTTTTTTAAGAAATGTAGCCTGTATTATGTCAATATTTTTGGCTTACCAAAGTTGAATGTCAATTTCTATACCATACGCATTTTCAAAATACGTGATTTTGGATTGCCGAGCTTCAAGCATAAACTAAAATGCAGGATTTTCTGTCGATTTCGACCTGTCGGTCGCTCAATAGATGTCATTGCATCGCCTGTCGCATTGATATCTAATCCACCTAATACACTGTTTGATGTGACAGGATGAAATCTGTGCACAAGACAAATCTTCGTCTTTTGAGACTATGAAAAACGATAAATTGCATCGAATTTTGTCGTCGATCCTATTTTCTCAAGCTGACCAACACTTTTCATAAAAGATTTGGTCTGTGACATGAATAGATTAAATTATCATCATGGTACATACGGTATTGAACGCGGTGACCACACGATCCTACCGAGCCTTCCTATCCACGAGATTGGGTTCCTAGCATAAAGCCAGTCTTGAAATACCCGGAATATTCATTTCCTTTCAGATGATTTCGTGGGGATTGTTGCTTCTCCAGTAAATGCAGTTGCGTCTGTTTATGTATCCATTCCATTTCACCACTGCCTGATCAGACCGTCGATAGATAAATTTAGATATTTATATTGTTATTGTTATTTATATATATTATCTATATTATTATGTTATATTCTATAATTTAGATAAAATTAGATAAGTCATGTCCTTCATTATGGTCCAACAATTCTTCGAAAACTGAAGATTAACGATCTGGGTCGTCCTCATGGAGTCCATGAAATAATCTGGGGATGCATGGCTTCTATCCAAGGTTTCTCTGACAACGATAAACTCTTTTATAAGAAACTTCATCATGAGAACCTTGCAATTGACATATTCTACGACAAGAATACGAATAGGTTGGAATAACATTTACTTTTCTAAGCGCAGAAGTTTAAACATCGGGTCTTTCAGCACAGATGGTCGTCCTGACTTATTACGAGACTTGTGAAGAAATTTCACCTGTTCCGTGCATGATCTTCTGAAGAGTTTGACAGTTGGCTGAAGAATTTTCGGACCATGGTGGAGTCAACGATTCATTGCTTTTGAGAAGCGACATTTCGTTTCGCAGTGACTGTTCGAGACTGGCTTCATGTTAAGCTCCCAATCTCGTGGATTGGAAGGTGAAGTTGGATCGGGTAGTCCTACAGCAGTAGAATTTTGTGTGGAGTGTTGAAGGTATGTGGTATACAACAGAAAATTGCTGTTCTCATTGTGTAGTCCGACTTTTTCAACGATAAATCGACGTCTTGAAAAATCGAATCGTTGAGATCGCTATCAAAGCGATTTTCTTGAACGGTAAAATCGTCGAGCATAATACTAGGAAAACGCTATTCTTGATGTCATTATGAGATCAATCGTGGTGAGTCGGTAATCAAAATGAATAGCATTTTCTTGTGATGTCGTTCCACATAAACGGCGCATTTAGAAAAAGTACTTTGTAATATGCGACCCTTTGATATTTTGATTGTTCCGCCCAGTTCTGGTCAATATCACATTTTTCTGTATCCATAGAGTAATTGTAATTATATAGTAGGTGGAGTGTCGACTCAAAGTCAAAGAATGTCAGCATGCAGTAAATTTTTTTTATCAGAGGATTAAGTATTTTGCGTAGATTGCGTTCCTGCGGTCTAAAAAATGTTTGATCGATTCTTTAAGAAGCTAAATCTTTGCAAATTATTACTGTGTTTATATACTAGCGATTTTGCACCGCTATGTGAGTAGTGAGAAGCTGATTGCATAGCAAGCATCTAAATTAAGGGGAAATTAAGCTGACTATCAAGGATATTTCATGAATACATTTCAGAATGCATTATAATGCAAACCTTCATGGAAAAGCTGAGATCAGATTGTGATTGTTGGTTGAGGTTTCAAGGTTTTCATTAACATTTTCAGCGGCATGATTTTGTGATTCACTAAATTTATGTTTTATTTCTTGAATCTGAGCAATATGCGGACCCGTTTACATCTTTTAAAGTTAATGATCATTGTCTTTGATTCTGTAGTTACCTGTGGAAGGTATGTAGTTTGTGATATGATCGCACTTAAGAATTGCTGTAACTTCTCTCATTAATATGACTGAGCAGTCACCCATCGAATTGCTAATTTAGTAAACATTACCTCTCCAAGGCTGTCATTCCACGGAGGTTTTGAAAAATGCTATTCTTCCTTCTGTATTGCTATCATGATCATTCAAATCCGGGTAAATTCCCCTAAAGTAAAAAATTTGCTTTTCTCACATGTGGTGTTGAGTCTCAACTGGAGTTCATTCAATGAAATCGAAACTGCATACACATTGGGGAATTAATAAATACTGAGTTGGTACACTTATATCTAATATGTTAACTCTACAGTTGCATTGTTGCGAATATTCCATCAATGTCTATGAAATGCACGGTTAATTACTCGTCATGGAATGGAAAAGTCTGTATACAAATGATATTACAATATGCTACATTGCAAGCCATTTTCACTAATCAGTTCTATAATCATTCTTCAAAACAAATGCAGACGTATTGCAGCTGCACTGGATCTTGTCTGGCTGCTGTTTCCAGTTGTTAAGAAGTGCTTCATCTATGGGAAGTAGCAATTTAGCACTAAGAATTTTCCAACCATGTTTTAAAAAAATTGTTTTAAAAAACATTCATATTCAGAGGCTTTGTTTGAAGTCTACATATCTCTCAGTCAATTTCGCCAACAGGAGACCTTGCGCATGCAATTGCATATTTAGTGCACACGAATTCCTGAATATGAAAGTTGCTCAACAATTCACCAGACTGATTCACGCACACACGCTGTAGACAGCAAATTCACTATCAGTGTGGGCACCTTGACGTCTGTCTGAAATGGCTCATGAAGCTCATTTCCTACCTATAGATTGGGACTGCAAAGCACAACTGCAATGTTCAGTAGTTCGGTCTGTCTCAAAGCCATCGAGGTGGAGATATTTGTCAACGAATTTTCATTTGTGAGCATTTAATTAGAGATTTTTTAATCTACAATAATCTGCTAGATTTCACCCTGATTATCAACATAATGTGACAACTTTTGAAAAATATGAACACTTTTGAAAAAAATGAATTGAAAATATCCATTCAATTTTCTTCGAAACTATTGTACGTAGGCCTACAAAAGGAGCGCTCCAATTTGTCCCAAGGCTTTTCAGAGAATAATTTACCTTTACGTATTTACGTCGCACTTTTGCGATGCATCGCGACTTGTTTTGTTTGTATAGCAGCACTTTTGGAAGTTTTTGAAAAATATAAAATTCTGCATTGGAAATCTTCTGTCACCCAGGTAAATTCAAAATTGCGAGAAATATGTAAAATATTTATTGCAGCGGAGCAGAGGGTCTTAAATAGGATGTTTTCTGCCCACGCATTCCTGCATGTGTCTTAAAGGGAATGTCTTAAACGCATTCCTACATGTTATTTCAATTTCCTATTGAGGCTTTCCTAATTTGTATAAAAGAAGACGATTTTCTTTCTAGCGCTATTATGTTGTTCAGTCATGGCTGCATCATCGAAGCAGACACATATGCTTGCAACCACTTAATCGCATCACAGTTTCTTGTAACACAATGTCGAAGTTTCTTCTCAATATGGCCAAGTTGCATCGCATGTTTCGATGCGATGCCGGCTATTTTTTCCCTACCCTTGTATGTTGAAAAGTCCTTTTTCCATCATTTTTGCCTGATGTCTCATTTGTAATGCATGCGTCGCCATGGCAGCCATAAAGTTCATGTTCTCAGTGATAGAATTCTTAAGAAAAGTCTGATTCCAAAACCGATTCCGCATTGATAGAAGACAATAGATTCTTGGTACTCTTATTTATGTTCTATCATTATCATCGAAAAGTTCATCTTATTATAGCTTGTCAAAAATTTACTTTGACAACACCCATAGAGCACCTGATGAACTGAAAATTCTGCGACAATGATCTAAATATTGTTTGAAGTGTTCTGACAATTATCATTTGTATTTAGTAAGCTCAGTGTTGGACAAAATAGTGGAGATGCAATGGGCGTGTCTGCAACCTCAGGATGGAGGCTATTATCAATGTTTAAATGTCACTTGATTATAATCACAATTTATGTAGACCTATTATAGGCATTATACAAATTTGTCATGAAATTGATGTCAGTAACAATTCTTATTATTGCTTTTACCTAGTAATACAACTCTGATTTTATATCTTTCCAGACATATTAAATTGGACATCTGTAGGATTCAGACATTCTGACTGTAAGTCACAGCCAGAGCTATGTAGTCTCGAGGGGCAAGAAATTAAATTTTCCATTGAACTCGATGCCAATTCAAGGCTGAATTCTGGCGAACTAGACCATTGACACCACACTAAACGTACTGTACAGTCAGTAAATTTAGATCGTGCGGAGTCGAGCGGCGTGAATAACATTTCCATTTGCCAATTTATTACTAAAAAAATGAGCTAAAGATATGCGCATTTCACTTGACAGACCTGCCAGCAATCTGTCCGTTTGAGTTCGTGGGTTCACTGATAAGAGATATTTTGTAATGCGAGCGCTTGGTCAATCGCACCAGCCACAAGGAGACGAATATCTACGTCAAAGTCTAACACTTGCTACCATTACATACAATGGTTGGGATAGGATTACGTCCGCTCTAGACTAACTCACACGCAAATGAATCTATTTCTTTGCAAACAGATGGATCATTTTTGTCCCAGTAAAAGAAAGTGAGAAGTTGGATTTCTATGTTTGATTTGCAGTCACTATTCAAAGGGATAATAGGGACCATGAAGTCTAGAATGGAAAACAGCTGTTAGTTGATGGTCATTCCAGTTGCTAGGTCAGGCGTCGATGTAAGTCAACGTTGCTAGCTCTTAATATCACTACAAAATTTGTGAAATCTGCAATAATTGCAATAATGACCGGCGCCTATACATTTTTCATATTGCTCCAAAGCTATGATAGCTGCGATTACTATTATTTGTGAATTTTGGCTTCTGTGTGCTTCTGAAAATCAGTCTAAATTTTTCTCTGTAGTTTTTGTGAAGATTCTCCAACTGTTGTTGAAAGCTGTTGTATTAATCGAGCTTTCGATGGTGTCAACAACACATCTTAGTCATGAATGGTGAAACTACATGAAACAGATTGAATCAGACATCAGTGGCCTATTTCATAAAACTACTACTACTGATAAACTGGTAACTTACCAGTGGAAAGCTGGTATTAACAGCGAGGTAAAATTATATTTCACAAAGGATTGTTAAATCTCGAACTTTGCTGGTAATAGAGTTACCTGTGAAAGTCGGATATCTATTGCACTCTCACATGTGACACACACACGCACATGTGCAGCATCAAAAGGACATCGCTTGATTGCCAGCGTCGACGTCAGATTTCTATCAGTAGGAAGTTCCCAGTGTTTCTTGAAATATACTTCGACTTACCAGTGGTAAATTGCCCGTTACCATTGTTTTATGAAATAGGCACCAGGAGAGCATAGAATGAATTATTTCTCTTTAACAAATGAAATGCATAAATAAGTGACTACTGAAAATGTTCAAAGAAGTAATTGGATTAAATGCTAAAATGTCGAGGAAGAAATTGACTGTCATATTTTCAGATGAGGGGGTTCTATATAGAATTGAGCTCTAGACCATTGTCTCTGTTATAAACTTTGGTGCGATTCTCCCAAATGCACATGGCCTCTTTGACACGTCTCCTACGCCAGTTTTTCACGATTTTTACCACGCAAGGAGTAATGGTAATGCGATGGTTATTCTCGTGAATTTTTTGAGACACAGCCGATTAGTAATTTATATTTTTGATGTCTCGAATACGTTCCCCTATTCTTGTGTTGGTCATTCAGCCGGTTTCTCCAATGTAGTACTTCGGGCACTCTTCACATTTGATGGAGTACACTGTCCACATTTGATCTCCAGGATCTTTCTTGTCTTTTGCACGAACAAGTAGGATTATTGAGCTTGAATTAGGCATGTGCATGTGAATCATACTTCTGACAGCTTCGCTTTAAACGTTCACTGGTTCCTTTGCAGTAGGGGAGGTAGATTAACCGGTCCAAATTTAATCAAATTTAGCTCATGGGAACATCAATTTTTTAACCTTTATGCTACACCCCTTGTCCTTTTGAAGTCGTGAAATTTTGTCAATATCTTGCAATTTTAAGCATCTTAATCAATTCAAATTACTTTTATCGGCGCTGTGGCCTTGTGGTAGTATGTTTGCTCTGCGTCCGCGAGACCTGAGTTCAAACCTTAGTCGGGTCAAACTTCCGTGTTGCTGAAGAAAGGGATCCTAGGCCAAACATTAACTTTTGAACTGCAGCTCGGTAGATGTCCAGCAAGTATATGAAAAGCATGGTCAAGGTTTATTTACTTCTTTTAAAAAAAATTATACCCGCCGTAAGGTGACTTCTTGTGCGCTATTTTATCAAAGTGATTTTTTTGCTAAACCTTTTCATGCGTGAATTATTTTCATAATTTAAGTTTTTTATCGATTTTTTTCGAATGCAATTTGCGGGCGCTGTAGGCATTGTACGAGGTTGGGAGTGGTGACAATAGAATCGCATTGATCTCCTCTTTCTTCTTTTGGTTTCAAATTTTGCCGCTGCGGGGCCGGAATCAACATTGTTGCGCAACGTTGTCCTAGAAGATGCCAGCCGAAATATTGTTAAAAGGCAATATACGCAATATACATGAAAGGGTTAAAGATAAATGTGACCATAAACCTTTACAATGTACACTGACGAGATGAAGATCAAGATGAAGATATCTAGCCGTTGTCATACACTGTGACCGGTATAGAATTAGACAGGTCGTCTCTTCTTCTGTTTGACTAGAAAGGAAGCATTGGAACATGTAACGTCAATGACGTGGAACAATCTCCTGACATAATACCATAGCAATCGAATAATGAGCAGCCGGTTCAACATTGAACACGCCAAATTGTGCGAAATTTCTGTTACTGTTATCAACCGGATCATACAGCAAAGAGACACAATCAATGTCAAGTTCTACATAGAAGTTTGTGAGCGTTTTTTCGTACACCTGCTAACGTTTTTGATAATTATCGGAGGGACCAACGTTATCGAGAAAGCTTTTGCGCAATGATCTGAATTCCTTGAATCTGAAGGAATCGTGGCGATCGGGGGATTTTGAAGGAATTCACAGCAATTCGCAAGCGACGCACGACTATTGCCTATCTCTGCAAGGTGCTAGCATTTTCTTTTTGCCCACTTATTAAGTTCCTGCATGTGCCATCGTTTTGAATCAGTTTGCACTTCTAGCAAAGTAATTCGCTTAAACAATCGAATTCTGTGGTGACCGACAATTCCTCAAATACCTTTATCATGACCGCATGTACATGACGCAATATCTATCTGATGAGCATGTTCGTTCTAGCCCTCAAATATTGAGTGTCGGACTTCTATTGCTATACACAGTAATGACAGTTTATTTTTACTATGTTCTCGAAATCTCATGAAACATGATTATCTTTAAACAATTGACGTGCCATTGCATAGAATGATAAGAGGCGTCAAAACTACGGATGTCAGGAAATTAGGATTTTATTTTTGTGAGCATTAAATAAGAACGAATTCTCAAGAAAAAACTCTCAAAAAAGAACTCTAGCAACAAGACTAGGGTTGACATCGGCGAATTTTACAGAGACATTGTGTAGAGCAATCTCTCGATTTCACTGTCTATTTCCTTTTATTACTAGTATTAAATTTTGTTTTCATTTCTTCATTTAGTAGTGACTTTGAACTCATAAATTGATCCCCGTTCCATGTGTTGTTATATATCAAGTGCACATGTACTGTTATTGATTAATAATCATGTACTGGAACGACAACCATGCCACGGTCTGTCTGTCATTGTCACTTGGTTAGAGCTTGATAATGGTCGGCGAAGCTGATCGAAAGTGCTCGCAAACATTAATTTCCTGACATCCGAAATTTTGACGCCTCTAATCATTCTATGAAGCATGATTGCTATTATCCTCTAAATTGTTGGCAGAAAAATCGCATGGTTATTCAATCCCTGTAGGAGGTGATTAGAACTGATATCTTCATAGATGTAGATAAATCAACAGTGCGAGAGATGATTGTGTTCAGCACACTATCCCATCTTAATTACTTAACTGACAGTGTGTCTGACTCTGTAAACGAATTCAGTTGAAGTGACTGCTAAATACCTCCATAATTCTCCATAAACTTTTCACCTAAGATAAGAACTTCTTGGAAGAAATATGTTCGTTAATAAGGAGATGAAAATCGACGTGAAAATATATGAGAGGGAAGAGCTTCTGTTCATGTGGTCAATCAAAGTTCTAGTTCTTCGTCTCTAGCCGAATTTGCTGCATCAGAGAAATCAAGGCAAAACAAATAAGTAAATGTTCCTTGTCTAAACTCGGAAGCTCATTCGACACGGAACCTTTCTTCCATGAGGCTGAGTTTTATTCATGTCACTTTTATTCTTTTGTGCTGAGTGTCAAGCAAGAATGTTCACCTATTATTAAAGTCCTAGGTTTGACCCCTCCAATGTTTGAACCCAAGTCTCCCGGACGCAGAGCGAACACTCTACCACATGGCCACAGCGCCGGTAATATTCTGTAATTAATGAGAACTGATGAACACCTAAATATTTTGTGGCTATACGGTGACTTTTGAAACAGGAATTGTTCCGATGCGCATGTCCGTTTTAGCTCTTTGAGTATCAGATTTCCATGTTTCTGACTTAGCATTGGTGAATGATCCATAGCTTGTCTATGCTTTTAAGTACAGGGTGATAAAAAATGTATAGTTGATGGCAGCCGACGAGAGGTTGTTCGATCTCATTGTGGATATCACACCAGCTTATCTCGTCTCCCAAGAATAAGTTTGCTGCTAGAAATATTTACACTTTATAGCTAAAATTTTCGCAATAAAGTGTAAATATTTTTGGCAGCAAACGTATTCTTGGGGAGACGAGACAAAACTGGTGTGATGTCCACAAGTTAATAAAAAAGTATTTTTTTAAACGTTCAATATCTGATTATATATTGCGTTTTATGTGAAGCACTATTTGGCATAAGAATGGTCAGGGTATGCAGTTACTTAACATGACAGTCAGTTTTGCAAATGAAAATATTATAAGTAGTATATAATGAGCTATATCATATGTATTTTCTCAAGAATGTCGCAAAAAATAAACTGCCATTATTCCATAAGTCGTATGTATTCTGAAAATCGGGTGAAATACAGCTGTACGAACCCGGACATCATTATATGTCAGTTAAATGACAACCCTTCAGATGTTCAGTGTGAACGACGAAAACTTAGCATCACTTTTGCAAGGAGAACATTGTGTTGTTAATGATCTGAACACCCCGCCGAATTTCGTCCTTGAAATCATTGGTATTTCTTGGCTTCGTAGTGTAAACAACCTGTTTAAGATTAACTTCATATGAAGAAGTCGAGAAGAGTTTAGTCGGGGGACTTGGGGGGGGCACTCGACTGCACCACAACGACCGAACCATCTCATAGGAAAATGTTCGTCCAACCAAGTCCGCACATCAAGGGCAAGGTGTGATGGCGCACAATCCTAAAAGATAAAGATAAAGTTTAGTGCCAAAAAATCAACAGAAAGGCTCATTTGCATAAACCAGAAATCGTCCCGGGCTATCCCAACTTCAGCATCTCCAGGCAAGATTGACCAGTGACGCTGTCGGAAAAAGAAGAATGGACCAATTAGGCCACTTGACTATTGATCACATAGCCAACCAAACGACAACCTTCTCGGAATGCAGAGGTTCCTCTTGATACTCAGAAGGTTCTTCCCAGACGCAACAGTTCTGTTTATTGACTTTCCCATGAAGTTGGAAGATAGCTTCGTCACCAAAGAAGACGTTCTCCAGGAACTATGGATCGTTTTCAAGATCCCATTCACAAAAATTCTAATCTTTTATCCATGTCATCTGGTTGTAGCGTATGGAGAATCTTCATTTTGCGTGCTTTAAAACCAGACTTATCAAGAATGCGACAAATAGCCGAGTAACTCTCGCACTCTCGCACTCTGCAGCATTCTCGCTCAATGAATTGATTTCTTCGGAGATTCCCTGAACGATGCTTCTTTGTTTTTCGTCCGAGTATGCAGTTTGTGGCCTGCCAGATCCAGCATTGCGATGTAGCACATTTCCACACGTGAAAAGGTTCTTGTACCGTAAGAGTACGGATGGTTTTGTGGAGGTCTCGAATGTCGCCCAAAACGGGTACGAAACCGTCGACTAACATCCACAAAACTCTTACGCTCCTCGTAATAGATGACAGTCTAAACGCGCTGTTCAATCGTGTGCGATATTCTCAATGATTCTTCGAACCATCATTCACACCCGGTATGTGGACATTCATACAATAGAAATCGAACAATAGGCACATGACGATTCAAATCGAAGAGATCTAACATTTTTCCTCTATCGTGTCAATCTTCATTAAAATGTCAAGGCAAGAAGTTAAATTTCAGAACCGAAACTTGTAAAGTTATATGATTGTGATGTATCATATAAAACCGCAAGATCTGATGTGTTCGAAAAATGTATTCACCTTTCCTATTGATTGCCCACAAGCAATGTACGAGTACTAGAAGAAATAGAAAAATACTTTCTTTTTTAGTCACCCTGTATCTCCGATAAGTGACATTTATGATGTATGATCTAAGAAAATCTATGATGTCGCTATGATATCGTTGCCTCAAGAAAGACAAATGCATGTAGAGCGATATAATTTTAAAAGTATGCCTATGTATGCAATATTACCTTTTGTACCTCACTTGTGCACCACTTTCTGCGCATCTGTTGCTAACCTAGAATTTGGATCATTTATACAGGAACAACTAAGATATTTATTTATTCGATTACATATGAAATAATAAACAAACAATTATGTAATCGAAAAATGTTGTCTATAAAATAAGATGCAAAAAGTGTAACCAATCTGATGCAGGCATAACTGTAAGGCCACTTCATATCCGCTTTAAAGAACATCTCTTAACTTCAACTTTATCTTTTTTAAGGATATTCGAAATTGTCAAGTAGAACACACCAACATCGCTATCGCATTCTAGTCCACGACAATGACAACACTAATTTTGCACCGGCGATTTTCAAAATTAGTGATTACATGCGTGTATTTGATTGACTAAATAAAAATCATTCAAATATATCGAATTTGTGCATGAAGTCAGAAATAAGTTGGGAGCGGAATAGAGCATAATCAAAATCACTTTAACCCTCGTCTACCAGAAATATTTTTTAACTGCGTAGTTACCGGAAAGGGGTCAGTCTGACCCCAAAACAAAAATGCATTGATATTTTCTATATGTGAGCTTTTAATTATCTACATAAACACAAGAGAGCTTGCTGAAGCAGACATGCGAAGGAAGGAGAAACGGGGGAACTTAGCGAACACAGATCGGTGGCGGTCACAGATCAGTTTTCCATGATCATACTCGTTCATGTTGGTTCGAAGCAATCCTTTACCTCGTCCGCACGAGCTGCGCCACCTTCCTCTACCAGAGGGTGGTATTGTGGTCGGAGCCGAGTCCGTATGTTTTAAATCTTGTCTGAAGACGTTTTTGGCATCTGCGTTAATGACTTCTTTCGACTTCTTTGTGACGTCAACTCATTTCCGAGTGCATCAATTTCTAAAATGGAATGTCCGCATTGTCCATCTGCAGGTGCGTCATTTAACTGAGCAGTGCCCGATCAACTCTCATACTCGTACATCGACGAAACAGTGCCTAACAATCCGGTGTAGGTGTCTTCAATTTATTTTATCTTTTACGACTTTGCTAGTGGAATCGGGGTCAATTTGACCCCACTTTCATTATGTTTTTTCTCAGGCAGGTAATAGGATGCATGATATTTTGCATTCTTTACAAAGTTTGGTACTTCACTTTCTATATTTTATTCATGTGAAAATAGCCTGCTTAGACAGGCGTCATGCAGTTTTCGAGTTATACGGCTTATAGAGCATATATGGCTATATTGACCCTTTCCGGTGGATAAGGGTTAAGCGCAATTTGCAGGAGTTCTAAGTATCTTGAGAGATTGGGAGTGATGTCAGTAGAATCTCGCTGATCTCCTCTTTCCTCCAATGGATTAACTGAGTTGACAGATATTCTTAAAAGTCCACCCACTGGTACTGTAATATGTAATGAAATACCGTTTAATTATATTTTGACTTCAATCATGTTAATTGCTTTCCTTTTATCCCGTTAGTGACGCATCCTGTAAGTTGGACACGTCGACATGTCCTGTTTCGGGGGAGTAGCTCATCATCTGTGCTTCGTCACAACGGCTTAACAAGATAAAACCGTTGCATTCGCGTCATTTCAAACTCTGCTGGAGGCTTCTCTGTCATCCACGTGTGCAAATTAGCGTAGGATGTTGATGTCAAGACTCCTAGAATTTTTGGCGGCACATGAACGAGGAGCAGCTGTTGTCTGAAATTGCCATTAAAATGGACGGAATGGTGAATTAATTTTAATAGCAACCGAGGTGTCTGTCACTTGTGAGATTGCCTTCATCCGCCTTGACTCAGCTAAGGGTGCTCTCCTCACTGCGTTTTCTAGTTCATATTCCATTTACATTCTTTTTGGTCTTCTTTTCGGTACCATCCCCTTTGCCTCCACTTCAAACATCTTCCAGATTTCATTATCTTCACGTTTCAAATAATGTCCGTACCATCTGAGCCTATTTTTCTTTACATTGTCTTTAATTGCCCATCTTACTTCAGCCAGCTTGCTGATCTCCACAAACGTATTCTTTTCTTTCAAACTCACTAGCAATAACCACCTCAACGTTCACAATTCAGTCCTTTTCAAAAATCCCCAGCTTCTTTTGTAGCTAAACATTCGCTTCTGTAAAGGATTACGGGCCGGATGGCAGTTCGTCACGCTCGTGGTTTCAAGGATACTTTGATTCGAATACGACTCCACGCATTTATGTCCACTTCATACTTGCAAAAACAGGGCCTTTTCATTCTTGCAAAAGGATGACCCACATAGTACTTAAAAACTTTTAACACTTGCAAGTATGCAAGTACAAGCTCCTTTATTTTCTGCAGCAGGCTGATTATTTCCCGACATTTACAGCATTCACCCGTATTCTACAGAACCAGATGATGATAGCATTAATAAATATTAGTATTAAACAACATTCAGTGTAGTCAGAAGTTCGTCATTTCCAACTTGCGATTATTACAAGGAGAGAGATGCTAAATATGTCTAACCTCAAATGGATCACTTCTAAATTGTGATTGCATTAGGATGGTTAGGACGTCCTGAGCACAACTCAAGTAGAGATATTTGAAAGAACATGTAAATTATATCTGCTACCATCTCAGTTACATATTGAACAGAAAAAATGCAGCAACTCCATATCTACAAAACCAGATGCATCACAAGCACTGTGACACTTGATGGTCTGTTCATACAATAGTCGTAGACTATCTGTAGGCTAAAACTGACAGTATTGCTTATAAATGTATTGTGAGCAGTGATGTTATTTATGTAACACTTACATAGATGCACTCGTGGATGAATGCACATGTTAACTATAACTTCACTTACACTGTGTCAATTTGATTCATAAGTAACTAAAATGCTTAATTTGAATTAATTAAAAATTCTTGATTTCCAAACGTATTCATAAGTAAAGGTCAAACTTCTTGTGTTCCTTTTCCTGAAATTTGATCAAATTTGAATTGGTCATCATACGTAGACCCTGAAAGCCAAAACAATGAGAATTGAGAATTGCAGCTACTGTGGCTTTGGAGCAATATCAAAAAGTGTGTAAAGGGGCTCCAGACAATCCCCATCCCTTTCGCTAGCCTGACACGTTGCTTAGCACACCCCACCTTAAATGGGGTCAATTAGGACTCAGTCAAACGATAACAGTTATTTACATAGCTCCCTAATATCATTGTATTAATGTGAGGCACAGTATTTTCATAATTTCATTTTCGTTCATAACAACACATTTTTAAAATAACAAGTACTTTGTATCTGACTAACATTTGGCTTTTTTTGTGCAAGCACCTGTTTTTTGTGGCCGATTACTCCATAGAGTTCCGTCTCTGTCAAGATTTCTTCACCTTTAAATACATGTAAATCATCTTCATTATCCATCCAGGACCTTCCATCACTTTGCAATGACTCAATGCCATTCTTATTCATTCGTGCAATTGAGGCCTGTTCCTCAGATGCAACCAATTCTACTCCACAGATGTTCTTCTTCTCAGCGCGTCGCGTTCTACGATTGGCTGCCCCGATGAAAGCCGGCTTTCTGCGCACGAGGTGACGCCATTCTACTCTGTCCTGCGCACTTTTTACAAGATCTGGGAGCCGCATTCCCGTCCAGTTGGCGATGTCGGTGTACTGCATCCTTGGGCGTCCACGTCGTCATTCCGCATTGAGGCGTCCCTCTATTGCCACTGCTGCTAGCTCTGAGTGTCTGCATGCGTGACCAAATAACCTCAGCTTGCGTCTCTTGATGCTGTTTATAAGAACTGGCACTGTGTGGAGTTGACTTAGTATGCTGGCATTAGTTCTTCGCTGGATCCAGCTGATTGTCAGTAGCCGTCTATAGAACCAGAGCTCCGCTGCGTTGATCTTTTGTTCATCAATAGCTCTCATCGTCCATGCCTCGGACCCTCACAGTAGGATAGGCCATACCAGGGTTTTCACTACTTTCACCTTGAGATTTAAGTGTACTCCGCGGTCTCTCCATAAAGGCAATAAATCGGCCACTTTCTTCTTTGCAATCGTAATGCCTTGCGTATTTCAATGTCGCAGCTACCATTTGCGGTTTTGATGGCACCTAAATACTTATACTGCGATGTTTGCTGTATTGGTATGTCGTCTACTTGCACGTTTGTGTCATTTTCTTCTCGATTGATTACCATGATCTTTGTATTGTTAGCGTTTATATTTATGTGCCTGCGTTTCTCTACTTGGTTGACTGTTTCGATAGCTGTTTGCGCGTCTCTCTCAGTATTTCTGATCAGGGATGTATCATCGGCATACCGCAAGTTAGAAAACAGGTAGCCGCCAAGGATCACTCCGTCCGTTCGTTCGGCTTCGCGCATGATCTGCTCCGTATATAAGCTAAACAAGGTCGGCGAAATGGTGCAGCCCTGTCGAACACCAGGAATTTCTGCGGTATTGTGCGCACGCGTTCGTGCGCATCCGTGTGGTAACATCCAAATAAATGCGATGACCTCGCTTGAGATGAAATAGGCCAAAGATGACTCCAACTTGAAAATTGCTATTCAACCATGATATCAATGAGGCTAGCTCTAATGATGATGAGCTATATGAATATTTGCGCTATGCAGGATGGTCATGTTAAACTACATTCACAAGAGTTGCGCAAGTCATTGAAATACAACTCTGGGGTCAACTTGACCCCACTTCTTGGAAACAAAAGTTAGCAGGATAAAAATGTAATATATGACACAAATTTAGATGATAATTTGTTACTACCAAAATGCATCCATGAGTTTACACTCATGTTTTAGTGTCATGACCTCTGAAATTCGTTTTCTAAGGAAATCCGATAAAATCTTTCAAGTGAAAATGTCAAGAAATTTGACGTAATATATTCCGTTCATGATTCAAAATAATTCTTGTCAAGTAATTAAATGTTCTTCAAATTGTGTGCGTGTCAATGAATTGGAGGATATATTGCGTCATATCGGTAAATTATTTTCCATAGTCACAACTAGTGGACACAAGAATGCCAGTAGATTTAATCTTCGACAAGTGTATCTCGCTAGAAATATCCCAAATTTCATCCTGCTAATGGGATCCGTCAACAGACTTACGTAATGTACCTTATTGTCGAGTGCGTCTAAATGTAATGATTTGACAATCGAGCATCGTAATTGCCTCAATCACAGATCTATAAAGATCCTTTTATTCAAAACATGATCATGACAGAATTTACCGGAAAAGTACGCAATCTCGGCCATAAATTACAGATGAGGTTATAGCAGGAAGATCACACGAACATCAAAATTAGCAGATGCGTCGACTTATACTGCGATCATCCGAGTTGTAGTCAAACATAAGGCAGCTGTTTCTGGAAGTTGATCCGATTTGCATTGTCCATTCTGCACGAGAAAGCAGAGAAGGCGAATCTGATTCAATCTGTCACAGAATTACACAAAACAATTTAGATGGAAACCGAAATCAATCTTGTTGGAACAAGTAGTAAAATGCTAAGATATGAAAACTGTCACAAGACGATGTACAAAATTTTTTAGGAGAGCAAAATAAAATTCAGGTCGGCTTCATTCATAAATTGTTCAGAAATGCCTCACGCAAAAGCAGCAACACCTTGAAACCCGCAATCAACAGGAAGTACGAGCTTTCCGACTGCAATCTCTCTTCATGATTCGACAATGACGAATAAAATAAACACAATTCTTAATGTAACCCAAGTTTTAGAAAGAAAACGTCACATGGCTTGCTCTTGACAGTTACCATGGACAAAAAACTGATTTAATTGTATACAGCACATGATCGACCAATCTTTGAGTTTTCCTTGACCATATTTGGCAAAAACATCCTATAGATTTTCATACAGTTATCAAAATGTTGAACTCCCTAGCGGAAGAGAAAAGGTTCTGACACAACAGCATTCCACAATGATGTGGCCTCCACTGTGTTGGAAAATGTCAATTCTTATTCCGTCTTACAAAGTTGATGTAAAAGTAAACTTTTGGAATTTTTTAGTATTTTGGGTGAGCTAAATATAAATTTGAATTAGGTTGTGTACATAAATGTAGTTGTATCTCTTCTGAAATTGAATGAATCTCCTTTTTCAGAAATTCTTCAGGCTTCTGAAAGTCTCGTCTCTATCGGTGATCTGCATCTGTCAATAATTTCTAGTTGGAAGTCTGTGATCGCCAGATGTTCATGCATAATGGTATTAGTCCGGCAGCCAGAACGTGTTTCTGCAGCGAACGAGGCCGAAAATGAGACTTTCACAGAATGATGTACACCCTATGCCTACTACGAATCTGCACGTCTGCCGAGTTCTAGTGAGTTCCTCTTCTTGTCAGACAGGATCAAAGAAAAACACATGTTAATCCAATGGCACGCAGATATCAGTTTTCGGCTAAAATGAAATTTTTTTGTTTTCTCTGATCAAACGAAAGCTACGAAGCCCAGAGTCATAATTTTTGGCATGAAATGTCTTCAGGTCATTTCCTATGATGTACATGTGCTATTATCATGCGTCTGATCGACAATGCATATGAGAATGTTGTTAAAGGTGGATAAAGTTTTTCAAAATGTTTGTGCTTACCGACATTGAGAGGCTCGCCAAATCTAAATGAATTTAGCTTTATAGGCAGGAGTGCATGTTCATGAAAGGAAATGACCTGAAGACATATCATGCCAAAATTTATGACTCTGGGCTTATTAGTTTTCGTTTAATCAGAGAAAACATTAAAAAAATTCATTTTTACCAAAACCTTTAATCTGCGTCCCATTAGATTAACATGTGTTTTTCTTTGATCGTATCTGACAAGAAGAAGAACTCACTAGATTTCGGTAGATGCAGCGATTCGTAGTGGGCATAGGGTGTACATCATTCTGTGAAAGTCTCATTTTCTGCTCGTTCCCTGCAGAAGCTCGTTCTGGCTGCCGGACTATATTGTCTTTGCGTGCTCTGCCAATGCGCTATCCATGCTGTTATTTCATAGGCTGCGCTTGTGTTCAACAACAACTAATCCAAAAACAAAAAATCCAAACACTAACAAATTCTCTCTCCTTCCTTGTTAGAATTATTTTTCGATTGACCACACGTACTCTTTTACAATGAATATGTTTGCATTTGTACATGCATCTTATTTCTCTCTTGATAATGAAATTGATCATTTATTGATTAATTGACGCACGTGACATGAAAAGATAGATTTTAGAGAAGTCGCATTAGATGCTGATGATGAATTCCATACTTCAAAAGAAAATCCCTATCATAAAGATAATGGACAATGGTCTTCCAACAACTCAATTTTATCTTTTTGATAGCAAGACATCTTTGTTCGAGTGATAGCATTATGCACTGGCATTTTCTTATAACGGGTTACACGCTTTCGATGAATGACGCAATATCTCTTGTGACAGAATTCCCAATATGACAAAATCAGATTTATTGACTAAGTTTATTTCATGCTCTCTTCGTGTCTGAATAATTCAGGATGAAATGTCACTTTTGGGAATTCGAGCAGCAGATTCTTGGACTCCTTAGATCGGTGGACTCTATCATAAATGTATTGCAACCCTCGATATTGTAGAGAAATTACCATGATATCTATGTGTCGATGAATTGAACCACAATCATATGTATACATGTACATGTATATGTATAGCAAAAAAGTACAAGATCGGGAAATCCTCAATACCAAATATTGATTGTTGTCATGCAATGTCAAAGTTTAGCTTTCAGTCCCTCTATCCATTAGGATTCATTCTGTAAAATTACTGAAGTTTGAACAAATAGATATTCGAATTTCGAAGTAGATCGCCGTGTTGGCGACTTAATCAACTTTGGATCGGAAGCTCTATTTTGCTTTTCAACATAGTAACGACCTTAACTGTCTTGACAATTTGCATGCTCTTTAACAAAGAAAAAATGTTCTCAATCATCTAGTTTAATAACACCGCCATCTAAAATAAACACATTCCATCATTGAGACAAGAGTTTTATTTTGAAGTTGTTCTATGTAAACTCATTCCTCGACTGCCATTAATCAAGTTGCAGAAACTACGTGCGATTGATTACCACTTTCTCTGAGTTTGTTCAAGAGCCATATTTAATTGCTAGATCAATTCATTGACTCTGGGTTCTCGAATTACTGAAATTCAAGCGGAAGTCTTTAATGAGATGCATCTAAAAGTTACAGAATATAATGAGCTTGTATCAGAATATCAGAGATCTGACACTCTCTATAAGACAATCTTCATGTAAACATTATAGTTTCAGTACTAGTCGGTTTCCGATCAGAGGCTTACTGGGTCAAAATGGAACTTGCACTTTGCAGATTTCATCTTCACGGACATGAGTATTGCAGATTAGACACATCTTACACTGATAGGCCAACCACACGCATGCCATGCACGTGTGTCAACATACCGACAAAGATATACTCTCTCAAAAATGTTGATTCTTCAAAAGCCATGACGATTTGGTTTTTTGAAGTCATTTGAATGCCGACCGGATTCCCCTGCTATGACAGGCCACTAATGGGAAGTGAATTACATTGAAAATCAATGTACATAATGTTTGACATAATAATATATGATGATATAAAATTGATAATAAAATAATAAAAATGAAAATAAGTAAAAAATACTGAATGAATAATGTAATAATTAAATAGTATAATATAATGTAATATAATGAATATAATGTAAATAATAGCAATAAATAAAAAATAATTGATAGTAATTAGACATAATCATATTGACATAAGTCGTAGTTGTACATCTCATCTGCCACCTCATTCATTGTTCATAAGCATTTTATCATTTCATCACTCATATCATCATCAAGTGTTCCGAATGCAAGTGTTCATTGTATCACGTGTTCCAAATTGGGAATAAACGTTTTGACATTTGACTTTTGAATATATATAATAATTGGAGCAGTCTCAAATTTAGCACTCCAAAATGTTTGAGAGTGTGAGACCAGGCGCACAACTTATTTAATGACCGGAAGAGCAAACCAAGTGGATTTAAACCGCGTTTTGATTTAATGAAGCATTCACATGATTTATACATCGAAGCTCATGCATATTGGACTGCTTCTATGGGTTTTATGGACCAATACTGAAGCTGTGGACATCATTTTGTTGGAAGATGCTGATACGTCAATTCCAGCAAGAATCATTACACTTTGTGTGGGTCTCATGAGCCTATAGTCATCAATTGAGGTTGCCCAACTGGGGCAAGAGAAAATTTACAGTAGGCCTATATCCCAGATCAACTTTGACATTATTTTTTTGCTTCATTCACTGATTTCCGAGCAGTAAGACAACATCATCCATAATTGTGGATATAAATAGTATGAACCACGCTAAGCAGTTTTATTGACTGCGGTGAATTCTTACCAGCTTTTTCAGGTCCAAGTTCTGACGAGGAGGAGAGGAGGTCTGAATTCCCACATTCTCATGTCATAGCACATCACACTCACGAGATGTAACTGCTACAATTCTCGTATTCCTTTTGATCACAAATACTTTAGCCAACATCAAATCAAGTGTTGAGGCAACGAAGCATCGCACATCATTCACTCAAAAGAAGTCAGAATGAAAAGAGTCTACCTGCCGGACAGATAAGATTATTCATTTAGATAGTACAGTGCACTCCGGATAAGTGGGAATTCCGCTAAAGCGGGAGAAAAACAAGTAGCATTTTCAGCACATGTAAAACGCGCCAGTAAAGAGGGAGATTTTTTTTCATTATATATAATTTAACTATTTTTGCGGATAACTGGATCTGAACTTTTGAATTAAGTGACTTTCGTTTATGTTTCAACCAAAACCGAAGTTGTGTTCTTACCAATTGTCATTCTTATGCACTGCGGCAGGCGTAACAAAAAAATCATTCGCTACTCCCAGATACGGTCGCATTGGATGAGAAGGAAAGGAATTTCTTATTTATGTTTCCGTTTTTCTTTTGGCCACTGTGAAGCAGTCTGCATGATTCATATATTTTTAAGATGCAAATTTTCTTCTTTAGATAGAGGTTTGATTTTCTTTCACTGTTGACCAAAAAGCTTCAGCAATTTTTTCCGTGTTTTTACAACTTTTTTCTAACAAATACATGAAGGCCCTAATGGATTGTTTTTCATATTCAGAATAAATACAACATACGCAGATGTTTTTCTATCCTAATCCCTAAAACGGGATTGTATCGGGAGCCTGTAGCCACGCCTATGCAAAAGCGTTGCTAGCTATAAAACAACGAAAATGTAACTCATATAGTAATTATTCAGGCTAAAATGAGCTCGAACAGTGTTACTCCGCTTAAGCGGGAACTTCGGTTACGCGGAAGAGAAATCTCGTTCACAAGCCATGCTGCCTATCCGGAATGCACTACGTAAAGATTTGAAAGCCAACATCTTTGGAAGCTATGATCAAAAATTATAAACTTAAAATGTAGGCCCTGCAATATTGCAGGTAAGTTGAAAATAGTAATGCAATTTGAACACCTTCTAATAAGCAGTTAAGTAGAAATCTCAATATTTGTAGAGTGTGAGTCTGGCCCGACCCAGTTGCATCATTTAACCGTTTTAGCCAATTAAAACGTCACTCACCTTCAATGGCATACATTATCCCAATGCCATCCTCCTTCGGTTCCTTGTCTTTATAATCTTTGTATTTCTTCATTCTGCAATTGATATTTCGATTTGATATCTGTGTCTTTCAATAAGTTTATTTTTCAATCAATCGTCTTTCAAAAATACTTCAACACTGAATCACTTCGATGAACGTCTTCAGAACGTCGATAATGAAAGGAGCAGTTGATCTCTTGTCCTGTCGAATGCCCATCAGTGACGGCGCTTGATCCTTCAAAACTGAATAGATTGGATGATATTACATCAGCAAAGCATTCGCAATATCAGCCGGTAAATTTCATCGATGTAGGGAAAGTGTTCGACTTGTCATCTAAGGATTTCAATGGCTTTCTTCATAATATGCTTTCATCCAATGTAGTGACTAGAATTACCTCTCACATTGCTCTTATTGTGCAAGGATATTAGAAGATGTGACATGCTATTGTTATCACGGTATTTCGGTTCAACTTTCCTTCGCGGTTCATCTGGGATTCTGGGAGCATTTTCTAATTTTTTTATTTTGATACTTTTGCTTGCTATGCAATATTTTAGAATCCGAAATCGTTGATTTCATTATGATTTGATTTCATACATGTTGTATGAATATGATAGTGTTCTGGAAATATTTACAGATGCAAATGTCATGAAGCAGACAAAAATGATCGGATAGAATTGCTGATATTGCTGAAATAGCATTTGAATATTGACTTATTTTTTATAGCAAGAAGCACATGAATGATATTTAGAGGAGAGATTATAAATATTAATAAATATAAACGGCCTGATATCACATTGTCAAGCTTTTTAATTATTGAAGTATCCCAAAGTAAATTCTACATACCTATTTAGCTAAGAGTCTAATTATTAAGAGGTCCGAACAGAATTTTATTGAAGCATAAATATTCTCGCACATTTACTGAAATCATACATACAAATAATTATATTGAGCAACTGATCTTTTAAAGGATCTTACCTGAAATGGAGCGTTCAACGTTGAAGCTCAATTGCATGTAGTTCAAGGATAATGTTCCAGACCTCGAGACTTTTAGAAACTTTCTAATGCATTATGAAATATCTTCTGTTAAGTCTATTTAGTATTTACTTCTCCTGATATATAGAGCGATTTGTTTCAAAATCCCAATGTCCCTAGATTTCTAATAGAAACCCTTTTGCATCATTTTCAGTCATAAGTTAATGTTGAGTTGCATTTCCATTAATAGCTGAAATGCATGCAAGCTTACTCTCCCAACCCGGTGGAGGCGGGCTGTTTCTAACGCCTCCACCGGCTTCTGAGCTTTTAATGACAGATGACACTTGAATGGTCTTCATTTCAAGTAGTCAATCGATTGAATCCCTTTCATCTACCTTGATTTGCGTCACTTAATGTTAATCATAGATGCATCATAAAGAATGATAGTGCTTGGTGTATATTGGTATATTGTGAAGTATCTATGTCTTAGTTAGTTATAACAGGGATGTTTATGAATATATGATATAGAACTCGGGATACACAACTCCCAAAGAGTGGAGAATTGACTGTGGGCCGAATTTTTACAAATCTCAACATTTATGTAAAGAAGCATCGCAAGTATTTCAGAGAAATTATGTTTAGATTTTGACTTTAATGTGATATGTGAATATAATTTCGTACTCAATATCAATATCAACATAATTTATAGCAAAATGCTTCATTTTTCAAGCGTCATCTACGTTATTATTGCATTGAAATAGTTGATAAAGTTGACTTACTTTATACTGACAGCTTTATTCGATTCCTCTCATTGTTCAATACTTTTACCTGACGAGATGATTTAAAGTGGGCATATGCTATCAAGCTGAAGTGAAAAATGTCTTTTGCAGGTATACTTAGTTTACCTCGTGAGAGTAAGTGCTTTAAATCAGACGCTGACGAGTAACACATGTCCATTCTGGGGTTGCTCTTCGGTTTCTCTTTGTATGTTGCATACCCACAAATGTAAAATAATGAATAACTTTCTTCTTCGCTAATGTCATCGATAGTTTTGTGGATCTCATCAATGTCCTCCAGCTCATTCTCTGTTACATCTGAATTGCAGCAACTCGAATTATATACAGCGTAGTCAGGCAGCGCAGTATGTAGAATGTCTAAATCGTGAAGTAATTGCAAGTGGCGAACTTTTGTAGTCATCAATATTTGCTCGAAAGATATATGGTATAGGCCTCCGAGCATGCCGCGATAAATGCCAAATTCACCCTCTAGATTGTCTGACTGAAAGTGGCCAAACAGCAAGAATTTTACAGTTTCATCTTTTAACAGGGCATGCGATAAAGAGACAAGTCCATCCAATGTCTGTGTAATGCTGCATGTTGTTGGTTTGGTAAATGTCTGAAATCTTTGAGTAGCTGGTGGGTTTTGTTTCTTGAACGATTCATAAATTGAAGATAAATATCGAAGATTTGCGTCTGAGCTTTTGAAGATCGGACGACGATCAGGATCATTTAAATGTATGAAAACACTTGTACTTTTGTTATTAAGTATTTTCCACATCCGTGGAATGATATCAATGAAATATGCTGTGTCAGTTTTTCCATCTTGTGAGAGGGCAGTGACAGTCTTTTCATTAAATACAGTCCGTTTCATAAAAAGTGGATCATCCTAAAATTCGACTAAATAAAACATAAGTATGATACAGAAAGTATTTTTCATGTTATTTCATGTCCCTAATATATTTAAATGTCCTTATATAATCTGATAAGCTATGATACAGTAACGGTTCTTAAGAAGCTAATATTTTGTGGCCCCACCCTTATTGTCAATGACATTACCAATTCGTCTAGGCATTGATTCGATGATATCGTTGATTTTTGACTGATCTAACTTTCTCCACTCTCTTTTTAACAGTGACGTAAGTTGTGATACACCAACGACGGAACGACGAACGTTACGTTTTAGAATACTCCATACATTTTCTATGGGATTCAGATCAGGAGAACGAGCTGGCCAAGATAATGTCCTAAGCCCTAATTGAGACTTGCATAAGTTGACTCTACTACTCCTGTGACACGTAGCATTATCATCCATAAATAACCAAGTCGATGGATCACCAAGTTGATCTGTCATTTGGCCAATGTTCATTCGTAAAACATTCACATAGCGTTCAGAATTCATGGTTCCTTGCTGTATGTGAAGTTCAGAGCGGCCATTAGTCCAAATGCCAGCCCAAATCAGTAGAGTCGCACCACCTTGTACCCGGGGACGATGTAAATGTCTCGGAATTTCCTGATCAGATTTTATCCATAATCTCAATCGACCATCACTATCCTTCAGACGGACTGATGCCTCATCAGATCAGACAACCCGATCCCATTGATTTCGCCAGTGACAATGACTCATTGGCCATCTGAGACGTCTTTTTGTATGCTGATCTGATAATTCGATCTGAGAGGGCCTCTTACAGCTCTTGAAATTCGACTCAATAAGTCTTCTACGAATAGTGGACTTAGAAATAGACGAGACTAGTGCAGCCATCTCAGTTAACGAGAGACTTGGATCAACTTTAACAAATCTCAAAATTAGGCGGTCTCTACGTTTGGATGTTTTGCGTGGACGACCAGAGCCTTCTTTACGACAGAGTCGAAAATCATCATTATGCCATCGATGCACATTTGTGTAAGGGACATTTAGTCGCTTGCTTGTAGCTTGCAAAGAAAACCCTAGTTCTAGCAAGGCTGACACTTTGCCTTTTGTGAATGCGATCTCGTTATTGTTCATTTGTGCTTTGTATTGTTTTCAAACGGTAAGAGATAGATTTCTAGCTGAAAGCAATCAGGAGTGCTGCCAACACCACCGCAACGAAGTCAGGAAGCTATGGAACATGAAGTCCAGTTAATCACATGTAGCAGTTACATTATTGTTGATGAATAATGGTGCTACACTGGCTCTGATTGACCGATTTTCTTTATTTTTGTTTTGCTTGATAGCTTTTGGCTTGTAGAACAACATATTACATAACAAAGGAAACAAATGTAATTTTATAAGAGTGAGGTATGATTTTGTGTAACATTTCTAAATGAAGATCAAATTATCTACTACTTTTTTATCTATAACAGGAAAACAACTCAATATTCATGCTTGAAATTTCCAACAATGATATTAGTAAGCACAACTGATATATCTTCCAAATTTCAAAGAAATTCGTTCAAGTTTGGCGGAGTTAGACAAAGTTGAAGTTAAGGCGATGTTTAAGGGTGATCCATTTTTTATGAAACAATCTTACATGCGGTACCAACGGAACTTTCTGTTTTTCAAATGATGTTGGATAAATCGATTGATAAGTCAAAGTCGTTCTCTTCACATCATTGTCCCTTTCTGAATCAATCAAATCAATGAGCAGTTATACATTCAACCTTTCTTGGAGGAATTATTTCAATTATTTGCCTTTTTTCAGTCACCCGATTGTTTCTTACGCATTTGAGCAAGTGTACCGGATCAAACAACAAGTAGAGATAACGACCATCATCGAAAGGATGCTTTATCCTGTAGTTGACTTCAGAGACATCCGACTTAGTGCGGAAAGCATCATGGAGTTTTCTTTTTACTGAGTGATTGTCGCTCATGTCTTCAATTCGAGTACCTACCTTTTCAAGCAATGATGGATATGAGATGTTCTTCAATTACATGAGCTGATGATGAGAAAATCGGCACGAATCTCAACAAACTGAGTACCACCAAAAAGAGGCTTTATCATGAAAGTCAATGTAGCTCTTGCTGGTGCAGATGGTTTATCAACAGAATAACCAATTACAAGTCCACCTCGGTAACGCAAAGACGGTTTCACATAAATTTCATCAAGCAAAATGATGCATTTCCGATTCAGTCAATTCATTTTATTGAAAACGGTAGATGCAACTCGTTGAACTTCCTCATAATTGCAAACTGTATTTAACGTTACAATACTGCGCATCAGTATACTTGGATGTGGAAGACTGAAGTATTTCCGAAGTTCTTTGTAACATGATCGGCTGTGGATGAAAATATTGAGGGCAATTGCAACCGTAAGAGCATTGTATCGGCGTCCACTTGGTTCTATGGATTACAGTGCCACTGTAAACTGTCACCTCCTAAAATCGAAGAAATCTGCATCCTAAAGCGCGACACACTAGAATTTTAGGAGGTTGCGTGAAATAGAATGCTGACATACTAAAGAGAACAATAACACTAGTGCGCTAGCCTCCTAAAACGCTTTGCTTTAGGATTTTTTTATTAGTTACGAATAGTGTCTCGCTTCAGTGTGTGATTTAGGAGGTGCTGGTTTCCATAGACTTGTCTGTGTTCATCGCCTGAAGCCTTCGTTTTAACTCATCAATTTCATCACAGTGAGCCGTAGATGATGAATTTCGCACAAATGATATCAGGCCTATATTGTCTAACTGTGACCAACGTTCCAAGCTTTTTTTGAAAACCAATTAAATAACGTTGGAATCGCTGACATTCAAAACAAAGCAATTCATAGTCAGTAAAAATCGTCCAGCTCATCGGGTAGATATGATCGATGCTCCGATAAGGCACAAAGTTCTTGATTAAGTTGGATAATTTATGTAACACGTCTGTAATTGGCTGAAAAATTCGAAAAAATCGATGGTGGCTCAGAAGGAATCATTTTTCCATGGTGCGATTCAAATTTTGAGTCAACTGACTAATGCGATGAACAAACTCCCATATTGCGAGTGATGTTAATTCTCTTCGATTACATTTGGCAATACCGCAAGCCATTTCCTCAGCTCCTCTTTGATTCATTGAGGAAATCCGAAAACAACAATTCTTTATCCGTTTCATGATTTCCGCGACAATTGGCAACACTACATTTGCGAGGCATGCTAATATAACAAACAAAATAACATAACACTACATAGTTCAAATCAATCATAGCAATTTTTGAATCATCAAAAAAATGTCAGCCCACAGTCAATTCTCCACTCTTTGGGAGTTGTGTATCCCGAGTTCTATATCATGTATTTACAGACATCCCTGTATATAACTACCATTCGCGTAAATGTTTGATTTCCATGTTTTGTTTAGCCTTCTTTGTGTGGATACTACATCGTTTACATCATGTCGTGTCATGATGCTGTTATATCCATGATGACCATGTTTGAATTTCATGTATTAAGTTCGTAGAGCTGGTTTGGGAATATAACTGCTTGAGATGCTCTAGCAAACGGCTGTTTTACGGGAACAGAACATATTGTCTATCAAGTAAAGTATGGTAGTAGGCGAAAAAGCTACAACTGAACAACTCGTATGAAGCTGTTAACTTATTGCTATAACATCCAAAATTTCGTCTGTCGGCGAAGCATTAGCTCAGATCTTGAAATATCCATTAATTAATAATAGCTACATGTATATATTCACCACCGGTCACTTCTGGATTTTAGACGTATTTCTAAAAAGACAACTTAGACGACCTTCACATCTGACGACAGATCTATCACAACAATGAGTAAAAAATCGAAATTTAGCCACAAAATCGCTAACTCACTAGATGATCTTTTGATATTAGCAAGCGACGCTACCACAGGAATTTTAACGATATATCTAGCTCCTACTAAATCCAATTTAAATTCGCTGATTTAGATCTACTGTCCCAGCAAAAGGCCTCGATAAAATCTTCCAATTCACTGTTTTGCCTATAAATTAGCATGAACTATCCCAAAGCTTTTCCTAGTCAAAAAGGCTATTGCTTCCTTCGGTTTTCTTAATTCATAGATAGAAAGAGACAAATGTTTTTTAAACTTTTGTCATTAGTAATGAAGTGTGAATGGAATTATCGTCGGTCAATATTTTGTATTGCCCCCTGAGGCTCGCAGAGATTCGGAGTGTCGCTCATGAGATAAGTCTTCACAATAGTTTGGAGTAACTTCTATCACCCATGTATCACGAATGACATCCTTCAAGTGTTTCAACGGTGAGGGTGTGCGGCTTTCGATTTCGCGTTTGATTTTCCCCCTTACGTTTTCGATGGTGTTCAATTTAGGACTTGAACCAGGCCAAGGAGTCAGAAGTTGGAAATGTTGTGTTTGAAATCACTCTCTAACAATCCTGTCTATGTCAGCTGGTGCTTGGCGGAGAGGCATCCATATCGGAAGTTTCTGCTTGACCAACTCGAGGTAACTTCGAGAGGTTACTGATATGGCGTGTTTTGTCGTACGAACTGCAGTGCCCTTCGTCCTCTGGCGCTGATCGATCCCAAAATCATGACGCTGGAGGGCTTTTTCACAATCGGCAACACATAACGATCAACATAGCGAGTGTTGGATGGACGTCGAACAAAGGACGAATAACAGTGAAATTGTGAATCAGTCACTTTGCCACTAGACATCACCTGACGCCATTCGTCAACAGTCCAGTCAACATGAGACCTCGCAAAATTCAAGCGATCGCGAATGCTCTTGCATGAAAATGGAGGGGTTTCTTTGCTTGTCGATAGACTTTTTAATAATTCATCATGCAAACGGCGACAAACTGTACGCTCACTAGGAGCTGAATCAAGGTTGCTTAACGATTCACAAATTTCAGTGCTTGTTATTGTCGGTAAAGAAGCACATCAAGATGAATCAGAGCATCGGTCCTCTTGCTCGTTGCCCACGGACGTCCGGTTCGGATCCTTGATCGGAGCAATAACACTTGGAGTCAGTCCTACTTTATGGAAGGCGACGATTTGGGCGCGGCGAGTTGGTGAGACAGGTCTGCACCTTATGGCGAAAGAAGACAAATGATTCACATCAAAAGTATTGTTCCATATTGTTATTCATCGCTATGTGACCAATAAGAAAGCAGGAAAGCTACTCGGTAGCGCTATTATATGACGAAAGTATTTCCAAGAATTAGCACGCTCATGCAAAATAAATAACAAACGCATTTGTAAACTGATACGTAAAACAAGTAATTTCAGGCCATTATCCAGGACTTTTGACCGGCACTGTAATTCATTCTGCATTTTGTACAAAAACTTCTTTGACGTTTCATTGCATGACTAATCACCACATTTCTATCGTCTTGGAATGACAACTTTCGCATTTTAACTAATTTGACGCAAATATCATGATATCTTCCAATGCTATTTAAAATTGTTCGTAGATATTTTCATGAACAGCATACCCAAACTGCAGAAAACGTTTTCGTTAACGAACCATCTAGCCTCTCATTTTGGCGGAAATCTTCAATTGTCGTGGAATGATGCAAATGAAGCATCTAAATTTTATCATGTCATTCAATTGAAAAAGTCTGCATTCTATAAAACCTATATTCCACAAGTGAAGATGGTGAATGTTACACTAGAGCTCTCCTTTACACCGACTTGCTGTTGATTATTTGCCAGATGCTCTGCCTTTTTTGAAGAAATTGAGGATTTTCAATTGTCATGGAATGACAAAAATATCGCTATGGAATGACGATTTGGGTTTCCTGTATATCACTTGATTTTTTATCACAATATCTTATTGCCTTAAACACATAGAAGTGATTGCGCGATATTGATGTTATCACGGTAGTTTTTTCATTGATATACAACACACAGGATTCTATGTGGCTGCATAATTTTTTGCCTGTAGGCCAACAAAATTTTCAAAAACATCAAAATTATGTCATTTCACTCATTTGAAAATTCTTCTCTTTATAAAATTTATTCCGTAAGTGTAGGTAACAAATGATGCACCACAGACCCTCAAAAGCCAACCTCTCAAAGGCTTTTGACAACATTGAGAATGAACATTTTATTCGAAAGTTAAAATCTCAAGGCTTCCAATCGGGCTTCCTGCTGTAGCTTACTGATTACTTATCTGATTGTTCATCAGTCGTCAAAGTTGAAAGAAACTTTTTGTAATCTTTCCCAGTTCTGAAGGGTGTCCCGCATGGTTCAGTCCTTGGTCCCTCTCTTTTCTGTTGTTATATTAGCAATTTGGCAAGTTTCTCGTCGAATGTGTCATTGGTCAAATACGCTGATGAAGTCAATATGCAAAATAGAAATAGACAATGTTGAGCATTGGTGTAAAACAATTTCTTGTCACTCAATAAGTCCAAATCAATAGCAATGTTCATTTCAAAGCAAGAAGACCCGTTATTATGTGTTGAAGTAGTTCAAAAGCTTGTTGTTCTTAGTGTTACTTTAAATAGCCGTTTCAACCGGAAAGACCACATCAAAAGCGTCTGCTCAAAAGCCAATAAACGTTTCTATGCTCTCCGAAAGATACTATCTATGATCTCCGAAGTAACTATCTGGCTCCTGAAGATCTTTACAAAGTGTACGAGTTGTATATTCGGAGTATCTTAGAATATGCATCTCCTTTGTTTATTGGTATATCGAAAGGTGACGAAGAGCGTTTAAACCGTATCGAGCGTCGAGCTTAATTAACATTACCGTACCGTATCGCATGGGTGAGATTCCGGCAAGACGCCATTTCCGGAAACTCAGACACCCCATTTTTATACTGCTTACTGATATTTGTCGGCCTACTTATAACGATCTGCCATTGGCAGAAATGATATTTATAAACTAATGAACTACACAAAATAGATTTTAATTATAGTTTCACAATCAAACCAAGGAAGATTTGCATTTACATGAAAACATTTGCATATTGTCCCTTTTTATCTGGTTGTTATATCACTCAGCTTAACAGCTGTATAAATGCTGTCTGTTTTTCAGATGTTTTAGAGATATAGAAAACAAGTAGTCTCAGAAAAACAAATATGCAATAATAACAGAAAGATGCTAGTATGGGAGATCTTGGAGATAAAAAGAGACGCACAACACATTATAACAAAAATGTGATTAAAATGACATGGCTTTCGTCAAATATAAGAATCTTCATAAATATTCATTGAAACAACTTTCTACGTGTATAGCTGATTAAGGTATGTGACGGATAATAATAGAATGTATATTGTAAAGCGGCGTGACTTTCGTCAAATACGTGCAAAATGAGACAAAGAAATTTTGGTAAATTTTATACGCTTGTATTCTACGTATAATAGATTGTGCTTCCATATAATCCGAAATGATCGATAACTTGATCACTTGGAAGATATTTGACGAAAATCTGAAAATGTCATTTCCAACAATGAAAACAACCACAAAATGAAGATTATTCCTCAATTTCGAAACAAACTGATCAGTTTGCACACGAAATTACAGAGTTTATCACAGATTATTATGTATCGATCACGTAAGGGTATATAGCATACGATGACCTTGTTTCATTTCTGAACAAAAAAATAATTTGATAAATTTCAACCGTACATTTTCATCAGGAGTCTGCACACAGCTATTATATCATGATCAGTATATCTGCTTATAAAAGAATCTACTAACATTACGCCTCTACTTTCCATATGATAATTCAGAATATCATGAAACTTAAGACCAAAACTCTTATTATTATAAATTGTCGATAAACGAACAAATTTTGTTGTACGAGTACATATTCTGATAAAGTTTCAAGTACTGTAGGGAAGTGAAGAATCTCAGCTATTCGTTATCCCTAGTTTTCACGAGTCTTCGAAAGTCACATGAGTGGCTGGTGGATACTTAATCCTAATTCAAGGTTCAATTGAAGTTAGTTGAGCACTCGAGACACTATTTCTGGACGTTGACGACAGTATGTAGTGCAGTATGTACGTTTTCTTAAATTATTGAAATAATTTTATCAACACATATAAGCTCTGAATTCACCATATGTGGAGATCCCAATCCCCACCGCACTCCCATATTATGCCCATGTGGATGGGGATCCCCATTTAATCCCCATCCCCACGGCAGCCCTGCCTAAACATTCATTTTGCCAATCTGTTATGGCCCGGTGATGTGTCATCGATTTCATTGTTACTTCCTTTCGAGTGACACAGAGCGGTCGAATGCGTAAATAATCCATCTCTATGGCCTGATCACACGAGTTCAAAGATCACTAGTTGCGCAGAAAGACCAATAGTAGTCAACCAGTCAGAGCGAGATTTCGGAAAGGAACGATGCCGAAAGTGAGACTTTCACAGAATGAAATATGCCTACTAGGAAGCTGCACGTCTGCAGAGTTTCTATCTTGTTCCTCATCTTGTTAGACACGATCAAAGAAGAAACACATTTTGATGCAATAGGACAAAGATAACAATTGAATTTTCTATGTTTCCGGTTATTTGGCTAAAAATACTGTCTAGAGCCATAAGTTTTGATATGGAATTTCTTCAGGTCATTTTCTATGCATGCAAACCTGTCTGTGAAGCTAACCACATTCAGTTTTGGCAAGCCTCCTAATATAAGATAAAGATGCGGATCTCCTTGGGATAAAAATGTGTTAGCCTATCCGCGGAGATAGACTGGATATCAAAACGGCTCCTGACTTAGAAATAATGGTATGCATCCGTTCAACCGTGAAGATCCGTGGATATTCGACGAAAGTATCAGATGCTGATCGGATATCCGTTTGCTCGATGCGATCTATTCTATGAAATAATTAATGAATGTCTGAAAGAAATCCCTTATACATTCGTAGAAATGTCAGTTATAAGGACAAACTTTGGGTTACTCCAACCATAAAGTACATGATTAACCTCCGGTATGATGCTTATCGCTCAAGAAATTTTGTCCTATACAATCATTTCAAAACGAAAGTTAAGTCGGAAATCTTCAAGGCTAAGTAGTTGTGGTCGGAAAAAAAACGTCTACTCAATGAAAGACAACAAACTTCAAAGCTTATTAAACCAATTTCCATCGCTTTCAGAGGCAGCTGGAGCAATCAACGATATGTTCGCAGGTGTTTTTTCTGACCCTCCGGATGGAATGAAGTGATTGATACCTTTCCACATACTCAACAGGCTTGGTCCATAAACATCGAGGAACGTTATGTTCATAATCTGCTTCAATCATTGAAAACGAATAAATCTAGTGGTAGTGACAATTTATCCCCACGCTTGTTGCGAGAAGCTAGCGACGCTTTATCTGAACCAATAACTCATTTGTTTTGCCTTTCAATCGAAGAAAAGTACCTATGTGCCGGTTCCGAAAATACGAATGCCCACTATCAATGATCTAAGCTTTTGGAGAAATGCGTTTTGAATTCTGTAGAAGACAGATTATTGGCACTCTACGGCTCAAACCAGTTTGGCTTCCGGAAACATTCATCAACACTTCCGGCCAACATAACCCTTCACGAGCATATAACAAGTAAAATTAACTGTCCTCATATCGAAGGAGTTCTTCTGCTATCAACTGATCTCAGTCGTGCGTCTGATCGTCTTCACCACGCTAATCTATTTCAAACAATGGTCACTGCCTCATTTCCACTTGACTTCTTAATGTGGTGCGTGAGTTTTTTCAGAGATAGACGTCAGAGGGTTCGCCTAAGTGGTCCTACTTCCAGCAAATTAACACCAGTAAACTCAGGTGTACCTCAAGGATCAATCTTGTCACCTTCCCTATTCGCAGGGCATATGGGGACATTATCATCGAAGTCATCCAGGAACATCTCATGGCTTGGAACTCAATGAAAGTAAATCCAAACTCTTGACAATTAACAAGTCACATCGGCATGTACCTAACATGACAATTCATAGTGTACCTACACTGTAAATAGCTGGATACGAAAATTACATACAATTTGAAACTAACATTTGATACGAGATTCTCGTATGCTTACAGAGATCTACTATGCTTTTTATACGAAATCTCACTTACTTTCGTATGTGATTGGTATGTAGCGATACGAACTATTCTATCTGTGATTGGCTGTTTTACACTGAAATGCGAGTTGTTGGTATGTTTTACATACAAGACCCGATGTAAATTCATCCTCATTCGTATGCCTCTGGTATGCATTTCGTATGTAGAGCTTTAAATCACATAGCAAAAAATATATGTATCACATACTACTGTCAAATAACTTTTTTCAGTAATGCCAGTCGTGAATATTTCTTTTTAATAGTGTGATATTTAACTAGATTAGATTTATTGTGAATTTTCTGCTCCACGACCCGTTGGTTAGGCCTTTATCGATCCAACATAGGCCATCGGCATCGGATAGCTACAGGCCACGGTACCCATTGATTGAGGTCGGATCGTCGTCTGTGGCCAGTGAAATTGGCCATAGCGATATCGAAACGATTTCGGTTATTTGTCAGTGATCACGGCCGTTGCAATATCGAACCGATTTCGGTCATGTATTACTTGGTATTGCCTACATTTCTTATTTGCCTACATTTTTTTTACATCAAAAAGAAAGTATAGTTATAATCAAAGTGTATTTGTATGAAAATATTGATGTCCACCACATAGTTAAAAGCAAAGACGATACAAAGAGACTAAACTCAGTTCAAAAATGGAAACTCCCATATCTTTGATCGATAGTTTAAATATCTATCGTAATTCACATATTGTTCGATATCTTGATTCGGTATACCTTTTCGTTATACCCGGTATACCGGCACGGGAAGAAGTGATAATTAACCTGGACGTACATTCAAAATCTATGTGAAAGCTAATAATCAATATGTTTACTGTGAATGGACTTGTCAAAATTTAACTCGTTAAACACAACTAAGGAACGAGTCATCTCTTCCACCGTACTGCTCACCACAGACTGGAAGGAATATATATAGCAATTTATCCAACGAGTTCAGAGTACATCATTACTTCAGTACACAGAGATAAGCCGGACGAGTCAGCTCGTCCTCATTCAGAAAAAGTTAAAGTGGCTGCCAATTTTAAAGCATTGAGAGATATGAGAGTTTTCCGTCATTCTTGTTCATCGTCTTTGGTTAAAAGACGTGTTAAAATCACACATGCATGATATTAAGAAGGCATAGATGTGGTTTTCTGCTTTAGAAAACAAAGCGAAATATGTACGAAAAGTACACAACTAATACGTCATAAAATATAATGATTCAGACAGAAAATGCTTCTGACAAGATAACAATGAACGATATAACAAACAAATCTGGTTTTCAATATGATATGACGTAGATGTGATACAGGCGACAATGCGAAACATGTAAGGAAAGGCACATAACTAATAGTGCATTACCCCTATGTGCATTACTGTAAACGAGATACAATTCATCTTGACAGAAAATGCTTCTGAATCGATAACAATTACAGTTTCGATAATGATTAAGTCTCGGATAAAACTTCATAACACACCACACTGTAAATTGATTTTTGCTAATTTATTAGTTTTTTCTAAGTCGTGTTGAGTTTATGTAGCAAAAATAAATTAGGAACAGGTTCTGATGAAATGAGGTCGAATATCGAACGCCAATGAAGACGACTAAGAACTGTTAAGACTAAGGTTGGCACTATTAAGACTAAGACCTAAACAGTGCCAACAACCCAGAAAATCGATGGAGAATTTGCTACAGAAAGACTTGAGTAGTACAGATACATAATCGAGCTGAGAATCTTTCGGAAGTAAAGATTTGGGCCTTGAGAGTATCAGCTTGTACAGAAACTTAATGCATAAACCCAACACGACTTAGGAATATATCATTAGTAAAAAATGCTGAATAATAAAAATATCATACTTGATATACTCAGCATCGGAGTAAAAGGGCGTCCATAAAGTCACAAAACAAAGAATTACTGATACTCTGCATCGGAGTAAAAAGGCGTCCATTAAGGCACATGAAAAAAGAATTACTGATATTTTGCATCGGAGTAAAAAGGCGTCCATTAAGGCACATGAATTACTGATATTTTGCATCGGAGTAAAAGGGCGTCCATTAAGGCACAAAACAGAGAATCGCTGAAGTACTTGAAAACTTTCATAATGAGCACAGAGCACTTGAATATCCTATTGAAAATTCTATGAATCACTTAAATATCCTTCCTCTTCCTCCTCTCAGTCCGGCCACCACACCGGTCGGAATCTTGCGACAAATGGCGAGAAATTGTGGTATCCACGAGGGCCATATTGGCATCTTGAAACCGCATCACAACCGCTTCTACAATGAAAACCGAAAACTGTTTGTTAATTTAATTCAGAAGTGCTTGCTAGTCTAGTTCACATGCATTCGGACTATGATGGGACTAAGATTCGGACTTTTTCATTAATACAGTACACGTACTTCAATAATTTTCTGTTACTTTACACATCTTTTTATTACGGATGCAAGTATGCAAGTAAGTATGTAACATACAGGTCTGGCAGAAAATATGGCATCACTCAATTTTTACCGATTGATTAACTTTTTCTAAATCGGGTTGAGCTTCTGCAGCACCAAAAGTTATATAAATATAGCACCAAAAGTTACTATATAGTAACTTTCTAAAAGATAATATCCAGGGCTATCTCTTGAGGGTACTTGATTTGAATAAGTCGGCATATTCAGGTCAGCGGAGGTCAATGAGTATAAAAACATAATTTCCGGGAGAAACATAATACCGCGGAATATAGGAGGGTTGGCAAATATAAGTTTAGCGATTGAAATTAAAACCCAGAATTTTGGGTTCAATTGGGTTTTCTGTATTTTTGTAATTCAAATGACATCTATGTGCATGACATGACCTCATTCATTCTCTAAAACAATAAGGACGTCTTATTACGGGCTATTATGTCTACAAAAGTCTTATAATTTAGAATGAAAACTACAGAGAAAGGAAAATTTTACGATCAGTCGATCACCTCGCAGATGCTTGCCCATTTTCCTGAAGCAATTATGTACGACTTTATTTAACAGTATACAAGATGTCTGTTCGCACGAACACTCACCCTCGACTAGCTTTTTCAGAACAAGCGCGAAACTTCTTTTTCCACCAGATCCCTTCAAAATGAACTTCTTTTGAAGATAGTTGTGGAGGAGATAGTTAATGCTTCTCTTGGTCATGGAGCGGACATCCAGCCCTCCATGAACAAAAATTGATCGAACCTGAAAGGGGAAAACGGATACTTGATTATGATGTATGATCAGCAAAGATAAAATGAGATCACTTTACATTATTTTGCGATAAAATTCGTAAAATGACATCATGTTATGCCAGTCTACATCATTTTAACATCATAACAGCAAAAATCAAATGTCTTAGCCGATCATAGGTTGTCAATCAGCAATATGTCCATATATTCAGCCCAACAAGAGTTAATAGATCTGCCCGATTTATGTATGTGTAAGTGTTATATGCTGAGAAAGTCTAGTTTCTGCTGGGATAATTGAATGAACATTTCTACGATATTAGTTCTTAAGGCTAAGCGCCCCTATGGGATGTCAAAAAGGGAAATATCAAAGGATATGACACAGTTGAACAGTGGCGGTCAACAGGCAAGATTGATTGATAGTAAATCTAAAGTGATGACACAAATAAATACCAGAATTTACATGAGATTTAGTTAGTAGGGAAACTAGTATTTATTTAAAAACCTAAACGAGGTATGACATACCGATACACTGGATCGATGAGCATAAAATACAAATAAAGAAGTGTATAAGTATAATATCAATTCATGTAGTCACTGTACGTTTGATGTAAGTAAACAATTCCGCAAAAAATTTAGAGGTAACAGTATTTAAGATTAAAGAGTGTCAACGTAAAATTAATCCCACTGCAGAATACGACGGTATGTCACACATCTAAGGTTTTGAATAAATTCTTGTTTTCCCTACTAACTAGATCTGATGTAAATTTTGTGATTTTGTTTGTCATTCGCTTCAGATTTCCGATCAATCAATCAAAGAATATGTACGATTGTACGTACAATCATTAAATGTTTTATACTGTAATTCAACAGAAAATTGTATTTTCTTAGCCAAAAAAAGTGTCGTTATTCGTAAGCCAATATGCCCCAATAGATAGAACAAGAACGAAGTCTTACCACATCATTTCGATAGGATTTATCTTCTATCTTTTTGACGAAGTTTTCGTATTCATCCACAGTTTTCAACTTCTCAATTTTAACGAAACTGCCACATTGAACACCTCTGCCAAATTCTACCATTGCATCGAGTCTACGTGAATGTTCCGCGTAATAGCGGTCCACTTTCGTATCAAGGCGGCAGAGTAAATGAATAATCTCTGAAAATTAAGGACGGCGATGTCATCCGTGGGTTCACATATATGAAAAATCACGAAACTGATAAATTAACGAATTTAGGGTTGTGACTTTCGGTACAACGCCTTCCGACGACTTCAAGCCTCTCCGCATAAACGCGACTACTCTTAATCACAAGTCTCGGGTGGCATTAGCACAACAGCAACAGTTTCGTTGTAAAAAATATATTTCGTTACGGTTAGGTTGCATATAAAAGCAAAAATCAGCAACAATTATTTAGTCAGCTGATAAAAACAAGTCGAGTTTTTGGCTGCGAAACTAGAACCTGACTAAGATTTATTTGTGCATATTTCATTGATTTCATCATCAAATATCTTCAGAAAAATCAAGAAATTCATTGCGACAAAGTGATTGCGGACGCTGTATCCATCATATTCTAGTTGCACAAAAATCTTATCATGTTATCAGTGATTGTATAACTTACACTTGTGTCAGTTACAAATGTCAGACAATAATCGTTTTTTGATAAACATCAATTAAGGTTTAACTAGTTATAACTACATGTATATCATTAATTATTTCATTTCGGTAGCTAGAAACATACAATCATATGTATACAGAAACTTAGGGCTTCTGAAAATTTCTAAACTTTGCAAGAAAGAGATGGATAAGTGTAACAACAATATCTCTGGTTTCGGTCCTCATACTCACTGTCTTTTTTGCGAACGCTTGTATCTTCAACACTTCCTACAATACACGCATGAACAATTGATGTGCTATTGGATAGCGACAGTTTCCTCGTCGGAGAACTCGTAACCGGGAACGGTTGAGTAGACTCATTCGCTAACACCAAGGAACTAGTCCCTAAGATCGCCTGAGTCGATTGAGCAACGAAGGAATTTTCCGATGATTGGTCTTTCATGAGGTCTGAGGAATTTGACGTTGAGGCATGCCCGATCAACGGTACAATGGAAAGGCTCTGTGATTCAGAACTATTCACGAACATCGGAGGACCAGTTTTTACGCCTTCATGAGTCGATGGCACAACGGATGTTTTGTCTGATGATATCCGACTTGTAGCACTGGCTATTTTCGGCAAGTTGATAACTGTGTCATCTTCAATAATAATAGTGCTGTCTGACGATGTACTGACAGAAGAATTTTCTTGTGTCAAACCTGGTAACTAATTCCGCCTTACTTTGTATTTTTTCAATGCGCCACTTCTTTTCCGTCATCAGCGCGGCAAGGTAATCGCAAAAGTCATCTAGACCCTCATCATTATCAGACACATGGATGACCAACGCATCCTCTGGCTTCATGTTAAAGTCAATTTTCAGAATTACATTTTCCCCTTCGCAATAACTGTTGTACTGCTCAACACTCCATTTCAGACTGACAGCCTCTAACGTTTGATCGCTAACGAAAAAAACGATAGCGTAATTGCACTTGGAATATTCAAGAGCCTGAAATCAGAACGGCATGTAATGAATTCTCCAAAAAAGGAGTTACCAAAACATGAAAGTGGCTATTCGTCTGAACAATATTTTCATTTTCACGGACTCAGGTGAAGGTCAAAAATAAAAAGCGCTAACTAACCAAGGCATGCGACAACATAAGAACACTGAGAACTAAGATACGTAAGGGAAAATTAAATACAAGTCTGATTCGTCACTATGGAATGCTATGCATTTCCCGGTTGGAGATTCATGAAATCTACAATTTCGCATAACAGAAAAATATCCAATACCCAACACAATGGATTCATAAGGAAAATCATACAACGATTTCACAAATTTCATCTTGAAACCAGAGAAAGATTTGTTTACTTCGTCAATGTCATCGATTATACCCAAAAGTACAGATAAAATTAAAAGTACAGATAGATGAAAAAATCGTCATTTTCTGCACAATTCGCTAACTTCAAGTGATCAAACACCGTCACTAAATCTTATCATATCACACTCAAAATCGATGTGCATACTCCTGATAGAGTGACCTGCCAGGAATGTGGTCCGTTATGGTCATTTATTAGGATAACTGATGATTTCAACAACCCATTTTTGTTAAAAGTACAGATAGATGAAAAAATCGTCATTTTCTGCACAATTCGCTAACTTCAAGTGATCAAACACCGTCACTAAATCTCATCATATCACACTCAAAATCGATGTGCATACTCCTGATAGAATGACCTAACACGAATGTGGTCCGTTATGGTCATTTATTAGGATAACTGATGATTTCAACAACCCATTTTTGTTAAAAGTACAGATAGATGAAAAAATCGTCATTTTCTGCACAATTCGCTAACTTCAAGTGATCAAACACCGTCACTAAATCTTATCATATCACACTCAAAATCGATGTGCATACTCCTGATAGAGTGACCTGCCAGGAATGTGGTTCAGTTATGGTCATTTATTAGGATAACTGATGATTTCAACAACCCATTTTTGTTAAAAGTACAGATAGATGAAAAAATCGTCATTTTCTGCACAATTCGCTAACTTCAAGTGATCAAACACCGTCACTAAATCTCATCATATCACACTCAAAATCGATGTGCATACTCCTGATAGAGTGACCTGCCAGGAATGTGGTCCGTTATGGTCATTTATTAGGATAACTGATGATTTCAACAACCCATTTTTGTTAAAAGTACAGATAGATGAAAAAATCGTCATTTTCTGCACAATTCGCTAACTTCAAGTGATCAAACACCGTCACTAAATCTCATCATATCACACTCAAAATCGATGTGCATACTCCTGATAGAGTGACCTGCCAGGAATGTGGTCCGTTATGGTCATTTATTAGGATAACTGATGATTTCAACCACCCATTTTTGTTAAAAGTACAGATAGATGAAAAAATCGTCATTTTATGCACAATTCGCTAACTTCAAGTGATCAAACACCGTCACTAAATCTCATCATATCACACTCAAAATCGATGTGGATACTCCTGATAGAATGACCTAACACGAATGTGGTCCGTTATGGTCATTTATTAGGATAACTGATGATTTCAACAACCCATTTTTGTTAAAAGTACAGATAGATGAAAAAATCGTCATTTTATGCACAATTCGCTAACTTCAAGTGATCAAACACCGTCACTAAATCTCATCATATCACACTCAAAATCGATGTGGATACTCCTGATAGAATGACCTAACACGAATGTGGTCCGTTATGGTCATTTATTAGGATAACTGATGATTTCAACAACCCATTTTTGTTAAAAGTACAGATAGATGAAAAAAATCGTCATTTTCTGCACAATTCGCTAACTTCAAGTGATCAAACACCGTCACTAAATCTTATCATATCACACTCAAAATCGATGTGCATACTCCTGATAGAGTGACCTGCCAGGAATGTGGTCCGTTATGGTCATTTATTAGGATAACTGATGATTTCAACAACCCATTTTTGTTAAAAGTACAGATAGATGAAAAAATCGTCATTTTCTGCACAATTCGCTAACTTCAAGTGATCAAACACCGTCACTAAATCTTATCATATCACACTCAAAATCGATGTGCATACTCCTGATAGAGTGACCTGCCAGGAATGTGGTCCGTTATGGTCATTTATTAGGATAACTGATGATTTCAACAACCCATTTTTGTTAAAAGTACAGATAGATGAAAAAATCGTCATTTTCTGCACAATTCGCTAACTTCAAGTGATCAAACACCGTCACTAAATCTCATCATATCACACTCAAAATCGATGTGCATACTCCTGATAGAATGACCTAACACGAATGTGGTCCGTTATGGTCATTTATTAGGATAACTGATGATTTCAACAACCCATTTTTGTTAAAAGTACAGATAGATGAAAAAATCGTCATTTTCTGCACAATTCGCTAACTTCAAGTGATCAAACATCGTCACTAAATCTTATCATATCACACTCAAAATCAATGTGCATACTCCTGATAGAGTGACCGATAGAGGTCGACCGAGTGAATATGATCCCTTTTTTGAGTTAAGCAACATTTAGAAGTTTATACAAGGAACTACACAAAAATATGATTCCGTATACAATAAAAATGGTCGTCAAGTCAAAGAAAAGTTCACATTTGAAAAAGAAATCGAATTTCAAGCGTTTATGCTGCTCTTGCAAGAAGAATTTGCATTTGTTGTCGTAAATTTGTTCAATCTTTTAGCATGCATGTAGGACTACATTTTGTTCGTACGGAACTTCTTTTATAATAGGCATAGTAGATCTTGGCTATATCTGATTTTGATATAGCCTACAGTAATATAGCGATTCATCATATTTCTTATGTGATAATAACAATCGGCATGTATGAGAACACACACAAAATGATAAACAATGGCACCTACAAGTAATTTGTTCTTCAATGTATTTTCTTTTTTAAATATTGCTTTCATTTTATACACGGTACCGTATTCAACGGGTAGGCTATGACTACGCATTTATAAAGATTGAGGATAAGACTACGTACTTAAATGTTCAAACAAAAAATTTTCTCATAGGCCTAGTTTCTTGTGGCTAGATATGGATCTACGGATAGGAGCAAGGGAGGGGGGGGGTAAATGGGTCGAGATTTAGTTTGTATTCAGCATATTTTTTTCAGTGACCAATCAAATTTATTCTTTCACCATAATCATGCCTAGTTATCACTGATCTAGGTGATAACATGCAGGCTTCACTGCAATCAAATGTCGAAAAATCGAATCTTAGAAAAAAAATTCATAGCGAAAAATTCCATGTCTTGTGCCTTATAGATCATGTCTTGGTAATAGCAATTTGAGGTTTTATTGTCAAGACATTGTCTTGGTAATAGCAAGTTGGGGGTTTACTGTCAAGACATTGTCTTGCTAATAGCCACTGCCTTATCGTAAATCAAAACGTACAATAGCGCATTAACGATAATACTGATAGCCCAACGATAATACCCGGATGACAAAGACCAACTGATAGTTAACCTTTAGAGATATTATACACATTGTATATGTAGATAATTAATAATACGTCGGTAGATAAGTCAATCACACTAGAATCCATACTATGGCCGCCACCACGCAAGTTAAAATGGTCCAAAACATTTAAAAAATTACAAAATTAAACAACAATAAATTATTTCGATGTTTGGAAGACTGGGTATTAACCATAGATAACCATGGACTATACATAAGTCATTGAACATGAATTCAGTAATATTTCGTTTTGTGATTGCAAACAGTGTGATGTTTTAGAATATTTCAGTTATCTGAATTAAAAATGACAGTCTTGTGAATCTCTTAACAGTGGAATAAAAACCGATAGTAATGTCCTATCATGATTGTGAATGTTGCTATCCTTTTGTATTCTATATTTCTTTACATCTGTAATAATGTCATTGATTGAAAGATGATAATTAAGCTATTGTTACGCATTCCATGCCAACATATTTAGCCCTCGCTTTAGAAGTACACAGTTTAGTCCATGGTTTATTCATAGCGTTTATTCAAGTATTCGTAATGTATTTATACATTTTTACATGATATATCCATGATATTTTACAGAATATCCCATTTATAGTGTCAGGCATTAATATATCTCTGATTAATCATCATGGCCACATCAAACTTAACCAAGTATCCTAATGATTAAAAAAAATAGGAATATTCCATGATCAAAAATTATATTATATTTGTTTGAAATAATATTTTTTCAAACTTTTCAGCGTCTTTAGCAACAGTGTCAACAAACGAAAAAGATCTATTGAATTACTCCATGTTTCTCTTAATTTCATGAATATCTATTCCTGTTTTCTCATGAAATTAATTGAGGCGCTGATCAACACTTTCCATCATGATTTTTTGATTAATTTTATATATTTTCAATCATTTATAAGTAAGTCATGTTCAGCTATTTTGATGTGCATGTATTTGTATTTGCATTCGATTGCAGAAAATTCTTTTTCAAAAAATTTCACATCTAAATGTTGAATTACGGTACACTTCTGATTTATCCAAAACCGATGATCACAGATAGTTTACTGTAATTCACGTGTTCATTTGGTGAAAAAGTATGATACCTTTATTACCATTATGCTATTCTTTATTAGGTATAGCCTTCAAATTTCTCTTTCAACCGAAAGGCCTACTCTTCTAAAATGCGTAATTTCAAGTGGCTGCAAGACATAGCCATAATTTTAAGTTAATTTTGACGCTTTATTGCCATAATAATTATGCGAAGCACTTATTAAGGACAATCTAAGATATTTATGTCACTTTACGACCTTTACAGACTTGCTAAGCACTTTTAACAGGAAGCAGATTTTAAATTGACCATGATTTATAAAGCAGTTAAGCTCTTGAAGTTATCATGTCTGTAGTATACATATATGGTTTTAACTAAATCAAATTATTGTTTTGGGATCATTGACAATAAGATTACGTGCTCAGAATAGCGCATTGACACCAGTGATATAGCATCGCCCGACACTGATGCTCTAGCAGTGACTGATATTTATTCAAATTCGGGCGCAAAAAGGTTAATGAAATTTTCATCGTTGGCCGGTCTTTTCTTTGACATATATAGTTTCGGGATATATATAATACTACTTATTTTCAATTAATAAGTAGTATTTAAAGAAAGTGAAATATAAATATTTAAATGGAATGAATTTACTGGAAAGATAAAAAGCCAAAGCCGGAACGATATTGGCCCATGAACGGCCTTACCAACGGGGAGTATGTCGTCGTTGCTACTTGTCTAGAAACATTAACATGACACTTACTCAGCTCTACTTTATGAACCAAGTTGATTAACATGAATCCATTCAAACGATATTTTTCATGTAATCATGTTGACTTTTATATCTCAAACATAACTATTTTTGCGTTCATGAATCATAATATGTTTTTATTTCGGATTGATAATATGCTTAATTTCAAAATTACATAATGCATAATTGCTGATTGTTGAATACTTATTGATTATTCTTGAAATACCTTGGAATTACATGTATTAAAATCGAATTCTTTATTGAAATTTTGACTCTTGAATGTCATTATCTCACTATTTACAAAACAGTAGCAACATTAGTGTGATCCTTATTGACAAAAGGCCTTAAATCAACATATTTTGGACATGATTGATGCTTTCCTTTAACGTTGGCTTTAGTATGTAAAGCATGCCACAGTTGAAATAACATACGAAAAGCATACATATATGTACAAAAATATACCAATAAAATATTTTGGTATGTATCCTTCGTATGTGATAAACTTTCTTGGAGTAACATACCAGAATAATACGAGATGAGATGAACATACAAATCGCGTATGCAAGGTTGCTGGTCAGCGAATCTTTTTACTGAAAAAGCTCAAACAATTCAAATACTTTCAGAGAAAAGAATTGGTCCAGCTACATACTGCATTCATTCTAGGGATCCTTGAATACAATTCGCCATTATTCGTCGGCATAAATGCTACGAATTCTGAAAAGATGGAGAAAATACGCCGGAGATGCCATAGGATTATTTGTGGTCCCTCCTGTAATTGTGATTATTTCACCCCAATCTTTATAAGGTGGCAACATCAGTCAATGAAGACATTTAAAGCAATAATGAACCAATCGAATCTCCTCCATTATTTGTGTCCGCAAAGAATGCAATATTCAGGTCATCTACGTCTGCCCCGCTGCAGAACTAATAAGAGAGCACTGTCTTTCATACCTCGATGCGCTCAACTATACAACAAGTTTCATCTGTAAATCGTAATTAGTCAATATGTTGGCTTACTTTTTCAATGACATTAATGGTTGTAACTTTTTTGCTTCATTTTAAAATTATTAGTTGAGATGATGTAATCGAAGAAGTTTGTGATCTTTTATGTGTTAAGCTATGTCATGTGTTTGTCTGATTTTCATTTCGTCTAAATAAACACCTACTTACTTACTTACTTATTTTCCGCATTCGTAAAAGTGTAAACCATCCCACGGGTTGCGGAGGACTGTGCTAACTCACTGAATTTGGACTCGTGACGCGTCCATATGCATCCAAGGTCCATTGTTGAAACACTACATTTTAGCACATATTTCTGCACGCCACACTCCATCTTAATCACGGAAATCAGGTGAAACTACTTTTAATTGCTTGAAATAGTTACAAAATTAAAACAAATATCATATCAAGCACGTTTTTTTGCTTTTTTTGTTGTGCCTTTCAAACCAAACTTTTGATTTTTTCAAGCAGACCTAATTGCATTGATAAAATATCCACAATAATTTTGAAATCAAGATTGACTGGATAATGTACATTGTATATTCATATTTCTTCATACTAGTATTCAATTAGCACTTAATAAGTATTTAAGTGCTTCTGTGAATTTAAGTTCGGCAATTTTAGTCCTCTTTCATCAAGCACTCGCATTGGTGCATAAATAGGACTTGATGATTTGCATTGTATGACGATGTGTAAGGAACTTTCATAGTGACGTCAAGTGCCTTGCCAAGTGGCCTTGGTCAAGTGCAAATTATGCAAAACTGCATTGCAATAGAACAACCCTGTGGGAACGCATCTTGCTAATATCAACAGATTATCTGGCGAGGTAGCGATTTTGTGGATAATTTTTTTAAAGGTTCATTTTCGTGTAAAAACCATCTCCGCATGTGAAAATTGTCATCATTTATCCAAAAACATGTGTAAAATTAAAAAACGACAGGTGGCGAAAAAGTTGCTATAATTAGTTGGTAGATATTTGTTTACTAATGCGAGCTGATTTTTCGCCAACCGGCGAAATCGTGGATATTGTAGCAACTAATTAGTGGTAAGTAGTAATGTTCGTATATTACCTTCACATGAAAATGTATTGTATTCTCAGTCTGATCTGATAAAAAGGGATCTTTTTTAATTCACGAAGCCTTAAACTAAAAGAAGTATTTATCTTCCATAAACGTCGCAGTAAATACTATGATATTATTCAAATATTTGTCATTGTTGTAAATTATTGAATGTCAAGAGATGTTGCGAAAATTGATATATGCGGATTCTCTATATTCTTATCATTATCAAAGAATGATAGTCTGCACTTATTTCTTAGATAGATTAGCCATATGTGGGTGATGGTGAGGAGGTGAGGGAGAGAATAGAGCTTCGACTGTAGAGGCGGATTACTAAAAAAAATAAGTAAGTCAAAAGTAAAAGGTGACATATAGAGCGCGAATTGTCGCCGGCGAACTTCGCCAGCGAATATCCCGCAAATATGACTGAACTTTAGCATGATATTCTGCTGCTGACATTCGCCAGCTTTTCGCAAGATTCGTTCCCACAGGGAACTTTCTCACAAAAGCTAGTTAAAGCAATTGTCTTAAAATCGTCATGGGATTAAAGCAGGGGTCCTTTCATTTACACGTGTTTATATGTGTAGATTTACAAGTGCAAAAATGAGGAAGCTCTGACATCTTATTATCTCAGTGGGCACTCAACAATGAAGAATGTGAGTCACAATTCACGCTAAAGTCATGCATTAATGAGCTATTGTCTCTGGAACTAGGCCACGGCATTAACTAATACATGTATAGACACACTGAATTACCGGCGCTATGGCCTTGTGTTAGAATGTTCGCTCTGCGTCTGGGAGACCTTGGTTCAAACATTGGTCGGATCAAACCTAAGACTTTTATGTACTATGAGGTGTGCAGCCGTCAAAAAATCGATTCAACCCGACCCGAAATTTTCAATGAAAAACCCGAAACCGTACTGCATCCAAAGAAACCCGAACCCGACCTTACCAGAACTGACCCGAAATTCATCATTAAAGACAATTTTGCTCCCACAATTGTGTTCATCAAATTTGTATATTACGGCATAAAGTAAAAATTTTTTCCATATCCATTAGTCCTACGTACACTAGACGAAATGACTTGCTAAGTCTTACTAAGTCTGATCAGATTCTTGCAAAGTCTGATAAGAACTTATTTTATTTAAGATCTTACATTTCCTGACCAGAAAGTACCAGACTTACTAAGTCTTATATTTTGCGAAATAAGATCTTTTCAGATCTTACCAGCTGATAATTGAAATTAAGAAAAGTGAACTGAAATTTAAAACTTGAAGTCCGATTACAGTGCGAAGATCAGACGATATCAATGGTTTTAGTTCTTAAATGATCTTGCTGGAACATCAGTGCACTAGATATATGTAGAGAAACGCAAAATATAAGACTTTTTTCTACTCGAAGGATTTCTAAAAATCACAAATAAGATCTTATCAGATCTGATCAGATTTGCTAATAAGACTTTGCACGACTGGTACTTTCTGGTCAGAACTTCCAAGATTTCCTTAGTAAGATTAAGTAAGTCATTTCGTCTAGTTCGTTAGAACATGCATACGACGTATTACTGCAATTTGTCAAAATGCATACATAATGCTCAAAATAGGTATACGCATTAATTTTCTAAAGAAATACTGAAATACAAAAGCTAGGATATCTCATTTTGATAGTAGTCTCCTCAAGTCAGCAATAATTTCAAGAATGAAAATTTTAGTGTCATTGTAATAAATATCCCATCAAACTAAGATTTCAAACAACTAGTGAAAATATAGTGTGTGCTGTATAAATGTATATAAAACAAAGTTGAGGTAGTCTTTTAATCAGTTTTACACACAAGATGGTTAAGGAAATGATATCAACTTTGCATATTAACAGAAATCAGGCTTTATGTCAATATCATCAAGAAACTGTTAGTTTTGGATCAAGTCAGATATATTTCAATTCTGATAGAAAACTTGAACAAATATATCTGTTTAAAAAATT
>CAJQUW010007709.1:0-18227 GCA_907163375.1 Prostheceraeus crozeri
TTTATGAAATATTAGTCAAATTATCCTAAATATCAAACTAAACATTAACTAAATACATGTTTTCAATAGACTGGATAGGCTAACCAAAGCGTAAGTGTTTTTCAGGAAGCATAAACTTTTGATTACAAAATCGATAGAAATTGTCACAAAGCTTTGATTCACTAATAGCCTCATTTGAAGACCTGTGATCGATGCTTGGTCCAAAATGAGCTTGAAAATAAAGTTTTCAGTCACAATTAGCAATCAGATCTTGTGTTCGAAATTGTTTATGATTTTACTTCCATATTGCTTGTATGTACTTGTTATTATCTTTGGAAAACTACTCGATACGTCATGATAGGAGCCTTAAAATCGAAGATACAGTTTAAGTCCGTGTGAAATTTTCACCGACTCTGAGAACCTATCGAACTGTATACTCGCTTCGAACTGCTCTACATCGTTCTCAGAAACATAGAATTCCCCGTGACGAGAATCCTCATATTGGGTGCTATTTTAAATCTGTATAAGGCGCTCAGCAAGAGTTGCTATCATTTCCGATGTTTCAAGAGTGGTCACGACATGCTGCACGAGTAATCAGTTTCATAAATAATTTTTAAAGCATTACTTATTCTAAAGCTCCCAACCTCAGCAATTAGATCTAATTTATATTTCTGAACATATTCTGAGTAGGGTATACATGTCTCAAGATGGCGAGCCTCGCCGACTTCGAAACAGTTGCAAAGCATTCTACGCATCCGCTCTCGTCTATCGTCCGATTCAACGGATATCCTCATGAGTATGTGGTGGTGATTCCGCTTCGTCGAAGTGAAGACTGATGGCGCTGTTTTCTCTATTCAATTAAGACAATATGCATGTTGCCATCCTTTGTTAAGATCATCTAGCGTCGATTGTCCAGATGAGTGTAAATGTCGTCATTCTATTATACAGACATTGAGTAGCAAATGTATTTGTAAATCAGTGATAAAACAGATGACATGAAAAAACATTCTAAGCCAACCATTCAAATTATTAAGTACCTTCAATTACCAAATAAAAATGTACATTCCGTATCAACGGAATTAAAGCGTTGTGATCTATCTGATAGGAGTTGGGACTTCCGAGCCTTGATGATGAGGGCAAATTAGTTCCCAAAATATACGATGGTATATACATTCATTAATTTCCTCCCATAAAAAAATTGCATGCCTCTCCCCCGGATTTCGCTATTACGAATCCGCAGACTGCGGCAGTCTTACCCAGTGGGTGTTTCATTTGGAGCTGGTCCGGTACATGATGATAGTGTGGGTCCCTCATCAAATCGTACATCAAATCATAAGAAAGATAATCTCTCTCGAAAATTCATCAGATAGCAGAGTATAGAGAAGAGAATCCATATTCTATGGACATCCTCACCATGACAGCCGCGCACCGCTACGCAATGTGCACAGCAGCCGTCCCATGCGTACATGGAACTTCATGACGAAATCTATTCTGAGAGAGAAAGGGATAACTAAACAAGCTAGTCCACCGAATGTGGCATTGTAAACTGTCTAAGATACCTGGACTGAAGTGCACGGTGGGTCGTGCTAAAATCAGTGATCACAGGGCTTCTTTGGGACCACCACTATCATCAATGTACCAGCTGGTCGTATGAAAGAGATTGAATCTTCTTTTAATTCGCTGATTGATACTGTCGATTAATGTATGCTTGTGTGCACATCTAAACCGTCGTTTGTCAGCCTACATGCAAAGTTTGGCATATTTTTTTAAATACGAATTTTTGTGGTTTCAATAGGTCAAATGCTTCACTGTATAATTTGGATTGGGTGCAGAGGACATTTGCGGGTACGTTATTGTTACTAGAGTTCCGTAATGGGGCAAATCATTTGACATCAAATATCAAATCGATTATTTCTGCTTACCGCGATAGTTGCTCCCCGTGCGAAATGTGTTACGATTAATTCGTGCTGTTGTAAATTATTGGGATGATAAAAGAACTAAGATAGTTAAAATATCACCAGATTGATTCTTATAATAAGAAGCACAAACAAAACCTTTGTCATCTTTACTGTACCTATCCATGTTCCTATTGACAACACTAAACTTTACATGTACCTATCCATGTACCTATTGATAACACTAAACTTTACATGTACCTATCCATGTACCTATCCGTGGCAAGTAGGGCACAGTTTTCACTACTTTCCTGATTTATCAGGATTTCCTGATTTTTGGGGTTGATTTCGGTCATTTTTGAGACAAGACAGAATGTGTTAAAAAAAATTATGGGGGTAGGGGGGAGGGTTGGGACTTCACATATTGCCTTAGCGTCTTTCACCGAAACTTAAGACCTTTTATTTTTCAGACTTGTCCCTCTTTTCTGATCAGACTTAATAAGACTTAGCAAGTCATTTCGTCTAGTGAAGTCGCGTTGACGAACAGTCAGCTTAAATGATTGCGTGTAGTGATGCAAATGGAAAATTTTGAAATTTTTTTTTCGGTGATTGATGTTTTTGCCTTTGTTTTGGAGACTTGTTGCAGTCATTTGAAAAGACTAAGTAACATTCAGAGACCGAAAACTTCTCTATCTTCCCTGCATGTTAACTTTTGGAACCAACTGCACCTATGTCTATTTCAGATCTTTCCAACTGAATATCAGACATTAAATGGATTTCAGATTTTTCTAATTGAATTTCAGATGTCTGTCAGAAACTCAACTTTGAAAGGATCTTAGATTTAACTGGAGAATCTCCAATTCATCTGGAAAAGTCTGAAACTTATTTAAGTAGATCTGAAATCGATTGGGAACTATCTGAGCCATCTGAACCAGCTAGAAATGGAATGTGTAGTTTGTCCTCCACGAAGATATCGGACAATACGCCAGAAGTTCGAAGCTATCATATAGATATTCTTCTACTCATCACAGATATCTTTAGTTTCCAAATATCTCACGAGTTTACAGTCTATATATCTTCCAATATATGGTCGCTCATGTATAATGCTGTGTTGGACTGTGTGCTTGTGCTTCACATGTTCATCAACACATGGAGAATTTGTATCATTGCAATCAAGGCTGCATAATAAAGCTTAACTTTCAAGCCATGAACAGACTCCCAAATAAAGTGCATTATTTTTGCTCCAGATCTTTCACAATGCATGAAATTATACCCCTATTGTAAAGGAAAAAATTCACGTTGTCCCAAAAGATGTTGGTGTTATAATATTAAAAATGGCAACAAATTGCCACAAAGCCACTGCATGGTGGCAAAGGAATGCTCAAAAATCCGCGGACGGGATTCGTATTGCTACGATTGTTTTAATCGAAATGATATGATGAAATCAAGAGTTTTAGAACAATTCTATTGATGTATCTATGCCTCGGCTGTGATAGAAAACGTAAAAATTATATCACAAAAATTCAAATTTATTCATTTTTCAAAATCGTTTTATTCAAAATAATGATCAAAATCACCAGTTTTATAGACCCATTCTATTGGTGTATAGCTGCCTCGGCTGTGGAAGCGGTCAAAGCACATAGGGCCTATCACAAAAAATCAGAACTTTCAAAATTTTCCGATTTTTTCCAAAATTTTCCAATATTTTCCATGGAAAATTTTGGAAAAAATTTTCCGGAAAATTTTCATCACTAATTGCGTGCATAGAGTAGGTATATTAGGTAGAGTGAACTACCCAGTGAAAAAAAATTGTCGGTGAACTGTCGGTCAATTGTCGGGAAGCCGACTCGGCTTAATGACGGCAAAGGTCCTAATTCCCCGAATATCTGCCGACGAATCGGTGAGCCGACAATTCCCCGAATGTTTCGCCGACTAACTACCGACAATTCCCCGACAGCTGCCGACATCTAATTATATGTTCACATTCTTTTGATGAAATTACAGTTATAGCCTACTTGACGTTGTAGCAATATATTGAAGAAATTTGCTGTTGATTGTGATGAATATTGTTGATCAAAGTCATCCTGCTACGAAATGCTCCAAGGATTAACAGCAGAAAAACTCAATGCTGCTAAAACCAAAACATTCGGAGGCAGTGACAAATAATCGCACAAGAAATTATTTTAGCGACTCACCTCAAAAGTAAATGTCGGCCTACAGAACATTGGCATGCTTCTCTGCCATCGGTTGTGCTGGCTTGGTAGTGTCCGGTCTCCATTGATGATATTTTTTTGAGAGACAACAACTTCGGTCTAAAATGCGCAGTAAGATGCTTGATGCAAAAAAATATTGAATATTATTGACGCATAAAAAGAAGTTATAGAATTTAACATAATTAAAATAAATAGGAACATACATGTACATTTAACATAAAAAATAGGAAAACGACATGCGCTTTTATTCACTTCATGTAATTATGCTGCTTAAAATCAATAGCATTACATTAATTACCCGACCTGCTGTCACATTTATTTCCCGGCTAAAAAATAATAAAACGACAAGAATCACTATATGTATTACATGAGCACTAAATAAGTTCCGATGAAAAATGTGTCATAAAACAAATTACGAAATTAGAATGATTACGAAGGAGATAAAGTGTTCAGTCTGGAAATTTTCAAACGCAAATATGTAGCTGACGATCAGTATAAAAAAGGAAGTACAAGTATGACAAATAAAGCCATATGAGAACATGATTGCGAGTGTGGACCAATAGCGCATTTTTGGAAATCTTTAAGGACAATTACAAACAGCTAACAATCATGAAAAGTAAATATAGCAAATGCCTGTCCACTTGCAAACATGATTAAGAGGGCGGGTCAAGTCAAGTCTAATTTGGAAATCTTTTAAGATAATTATAAACAGCCAACAATCACGTAGAGATGATGCCTCTTTGGTTGGACATTCTAAATGAAAGTGAAAATAGGATTGCCGATATGATGCTAATTTATTAGATCATGAACCAATTAATTTCAACTATACTGAGCTTAGCCATTTTCAGGGTATAAAAAATGAGAATGCATTGATGAAATTTTAAGCATTTATAAATATACCTTTATGCATATTCTTCATTCGCATGTATATAAATGCCTAAAATTCCATCAAGGCATGTTCTGCTCAATTATCATTTTATACCCTGAAGATGACTGCGTTCTGTAGTTGAAATTACTCGAAATTGGTACGGATGAATAAATCACATCATTAAGTTACACATTCATAAATTACATCAGATAATAATTCAAAAGTATGCCAAATTAGCAGCAATTTGGCATTCCCTTAATTGCTTTTGAATTATTATCTGATGTATATGTAACTCAATGATGTGATTTATTCAGCCGTTATCGATCAATTTCGAGTAATTTCAACTACAGAACGCAGTCATCTTCAGGGTATAAAATGATAATTGAACAGAACATGCCTTGATGGAATTTTAGGCTTTTATATGCATGCGAATGAAGAATATGCATAAAGGTATATTTCTAAATGCCTTCAATTTTAAAATGCTTCAATTAATTTGCATTTATTGTTACTTTTATTATTACATTTGTAAATGAATTTATGTTTTCCTCACGAAGCTATCTTCAGGGAACATAAATGTTAGGTCATGTTTAATTAATTATAAGTTAGACAAATAGTCCGGCAACCAGAAGTTAATTAATTAATTGTCATTAATTTTTTTTCAGAAAATGATGTAATAACTAACTTGGCATTCCCTTACTTTTGAAATGTTTACATTGAGTGTACGCATTTTTTTCACAATTGCATCAGTTATGGCTCTCCTATTTTCATTTGTATTTCGATAACAGTATCAGTGTAAAAAAGAAACAACGAACCAATGGAAGCATAATTGCATTATAGTTTAATTGAGAATGTCAGTATGGTCCTGTTTCCACAAAACGGACCATGCACTTTTTTACATGCAGGATTTTTACAGTTTTTATCATCGTTGTGTTGTCACCAAACCAATTTTAGATAGATGAAGATTGCGACTACACAATTCAAAAGTCTTTGTCGTTCAGTAACTCGTCCGAAACGTTTAGCCTTGGTTCATCAGGCCAGAACCGATAGTGTAGGCCTAATCACTGCGGTATTTTCACTTTCACATAGAAGTTTTATAGCCTATTTCGAATACGATTACTTACTATCGCTTTAATGGTTGATCATTGCTTGACATCATTGATTATTGATCACTCCTTGAAAAGAATGACAAATTAGAAGAAAAAATATTATTAATAGACTTATTCATAAAAAGGAATAACTTTTCTTATTGTATATTATTATTTATACTTATAAACTTTATTAAACAACATTTTATTTACTGAGTTAAAAGCTAAAAGCTGTTAAACTCACTAAGTAAGGATACTAAGTTTGCGACCGATATCCCTGAAAATAACTACTTGAACTATTGTACAAGATTTCACTATGGGTTAAGCAAAATTAATTTTTGCCATTATCAAAATGAAATCGTACGTCAAGTTGTACCCGTCCTTTAGTAAAGATAGTTGGGTCTCCAGTTATGTAAAGAGAAACTTCACCGTCAACACCTTTGACCACAGAATTAGATTGTTTAAGCGTATCACTTATCTAAAAGTGCAAACTGATTCAAACACATGGCACATGCAGGAACTTAATAAGTGGGCAAAAGAAATTTTTAATACCTTACAGAGATAGGAAAAATAGTCGTGCGTCGCTTGCGGATTGCTCTGAATTCCTTCAAAGTGCTCCGATCGCCACGATTCCTTCAGATTCGAAGAATTCAGATCATTGCGCAAAAGTTTTTTCGACAATGTTGGGCCCTCCGATATTGTAAAAAAAGTTAGCTGGCGCATGAAAAAACGTTCACAAACTTCTCTGCAGAACTTGACATCGACTGTGTCTCTTTGCTGTGTGATTCGGTTGATAACAGTCACTGAAACTTTGCACAATTTGGCGTGTTTAATGTTGAACTGGCTGCTCATTGTTCGATTGCTATGGTATTATGTCAGCAGATTGTGCCATTTCATTAGCGGTACATGTTCCAATGTTTCCCTTCTAGTCAAACAGAAGAAGAGACGACCTGTCTAATTCTGTGCCTTTGACAGCATCGATAAAAGAAGTACAGCTCTAACTCTCTTGGCATCGAAGCTGGAAACAAAACAAAATCTCGTCTCAAGTGTAATGGTCGCTCTGATAGAGATTTCGTTATTAACAAACGCTCGCGTAAATCAAAAACTATTTTAATGAAAATAAAGTTGTTCTAAATATTGATTTTATTAGTGATAGTTTTTCTCGCAAAATTAATTATCGTATTCGTAAATATGAACTTGACATTAAATTCGCAAATTAAAGTAACATAAAATTATGTTACTTATTTCGAAACAAGAATAATAATAATAATACACGCTAACTAATTGTTTTCTTTGTAGTAACTTCTTAATCATAATAATTGCAATATTAGTTTTGTTTATCCGTTTATTTGTCATTTTAGTTCTAATAGTTACATAGATGATCTTCGCACCCTTTTCGTTTGAGATTTGATGAACATCGCAATGTAGCCACCCCAGTGGGTGGTTCAATGTGCCCCACGCATGGGGCACATTGAACCACTTTGGTAGAAATTTCAAAATTAAAATTGTGAGGAGATTAAATGTCACAAAAACGTCCAACAACTCAGAGATTACTAAGGATATCCTCAACCTTTCATCCGAGTTTGATTTTGGTTCATTTGATTTAGTATACTGAAACTGCTGAGGAAAGATCAAAAACATGTTCAATGTGCCCTACCCGCCCCTGTCAAGAATGGAGATGCAGCAAGTCCTCTGACTGATCGCTGTTTGAAATGTACCGCGAACTGTATTGAAGACTGACGTCAGTATATTGCTAACTTTGGATTGCCCTGTCAAAGCCAGTATCAACGAATCACAACTATAATTCGAAAATTGATTTGTACTTCGTTGTGATTGCCTGTCATGATGTTATTAAATATAAATACACATGTCAACGGATTCTCATCGAAGATCACACCCACAAACTGAAAGCTGTAACAAATACGCGAGTGACTCACAACCAAAAGCAGTTTAACTTAAATTAATAATGGCAGTTATTCGATTCAGCAATCAAGCAGATATTTAGAGTCAATCACGCATTTTCACTAAAAGTTGACGTATCTTGATGAACAATACGTCAAATAAAAGCCTAGGATTTGACTGTTCATCCCGTGCGGGTTTCATCTCATCTCTTCATCTACACGATTTCATGTTTAAAAATTATGATTTATGAAATGGGTTTGCATTTTTCATGATGAATTGATGACAGTATATTACACATTAGGTAATGAGTAGACGTGTAATATACTGTCATCAATTCATCATGAAAAATGCAAATTATCATATCATTGCAATAACATCAGGATAAGCTTAACGATGTAAAATGTGGAACGCCTTTATTTCTGAACAAATATTACCAGTGATAGACCTATGCGTACAATAATAAAATTACTAAATCCTGTACAAATTATAACTAACAACCGATGGAGAGAAATATTTATAGATCAGCTTACCTATTAACATGATTGTTCGAGTCATAGCAATGACTTACATTTTGCATAAATTTGTCAATTCCGTTTCTTAGATTGTGTCATTCGTTTCCAAGAGATAATAAAATCGATTGCCATGTATCCTGATTCCATCGATGTAGAAGTCAAATGACAAATCATGAAATATACGAATGAAACTTTGAAAGTGTGGAGACAATTTATTGTTAAATGATTCTGAAGAAAAATGAGATAACACTGCGCACTCGGAGGTCGTAATATATGTGTAATTTGTTGGGAGATTTATTGAAGGAAGCCAATCTAAGAGATCCTCGAAATCGGTGATATCATCCTTGGGAATTCGAATTATCAAGTTTCCATTCTTGTGTTCTCTCCTTCCATGCGAGCCGTTGCCGTTGATGCGTTTTCCACAAAAAGTTTGGTTTGGTTGATGAAGATGCCGAGGTATAGTAAGATGGAAAGTTGTTGAAAACACTGGGAACTGTCGAAGATTTGAGTTGCAAGAGTTTCAATTCTTTTCTGGGACGCTTAGATGATCTTGAATTGTTAACTTGTCTTGATCAAATCATTTTCGAGGAAGTGCAGAGAACAAATTCGCTAAGACAAGGTTGGAAGGAAGACGCTTCTTTGGCCAAAATTATCGACATCCTCTCGTTTAGTTGCTCTTTGTCTTATCCATTTGTCGCGAAGAGTCTGGTCATGAGAAAATGCAAAAAACGAAATATGCACATTCGTTGAGTTATCTGATGTGCTTTTGTGCGCTTGCTGTTTATTATCGTAGGACGTAGACTGATCTGCAGGGCGCGCTGCTTTCCCAGTTAAGGCCGGTTTCCATTAAATTCGCTTACTAACGCGAAATTATCAAATAGGTTGCTGATTGGTCAATTACTCCATGCCATCAGCTTTCCCTTTCGCTTCGCGTTCGCTTCGCCTTGTATCAAAAAAAGAGATTTCCATTAGAATTCGCGCTTCGCTTTATCGCCTCTCCCTTCTGCGACGCCGCTTCAATGAATGTGGCAAGTCGCTTCTATCTTCATTTGCGAAGCGAACAAAGCGAAAAATGAGTCACGATGCCTGTCGAATCCAACCAATCTTCTATTAATAATCCTCAGGGAATCCCACATCAGTATTTTCATTCATTTAAATGCATCATCGAGGGGTATACGGAGCGCTGATGGAGAAGAACGAAGCAGAACAAATAGAAACAGAAACTTTGGTGGAGCTTGTACGGGACAAGCCACATTTGTATGATCCATCTGATTATAGGAACAATTTTGCAAAAGATAACTCCTGGAGAGAAATTGAACGTACCAGTCGATCAAGCGAAGAAAAAATGGAAAAATATACGCGATACTTACGTCAAATCACGAACGAAATTGAGCAAAACTACCAGCGGTAGTGCACCTACATCACAGTCAAAATGGATTTACTACGATATTCTAGATTTTCTCAGTGATACGATTCGACCTTGAAAAACGTTTTCAAACATTATCGTTCCAGAAGCCACCATTGAAACAATGTCAGAAAGCGAAGACAAAGAAAATTCGAATATTGAGTTGGAATCTCCTTCTACAGAACATTTTGCAGGTCCACCTATCAAGAAGAAGCGAAATACAGTGAACTCAATCGACGAAGAGATTCTGGCTACAATCAAAACTATTCATAATCCTCAATCTCAAGATGTGAATGATTGTTTCGGTCGAACCGTAGCTATGGAACTAAACGGACTCCCGCCAAATAAGCAAGCATTTGCTCGAATGAAATTAAGTGAATCTTTATACGAGATTGTTCAAGCATGTACAAATTGTGCATATTCTAGTGATTGCTTGAATCTCACGGATAACGTGATCGATATTGTGCTACGTAATAATAGTAGGCTAATAGTAAGATTGCGACTATTTGTCTTGGGATAGTATTTCAGTTTTAATTCATGAATTATGAGAAAATATACAATTAAATATACAATTGCAATTTGATTAAAATATACATTCTTGAAAGACATTCGTTTCATGTTTTCATTCGATTTTTCGGGTTTAAGTTTATTGAAATATTGTTAATCAAACATATATAATAATTTTCAAGAAAGTAAAATGATAAAAATTACATAACTGTGGTAGCCTATCGAGAAATAAACAGGAAGCACTATATGGCTTATTTAGTCAACATTATGACTTGACTACAAGTATATAAGTTTCATAGTATTTTCGTCTTCTTTGATTTCTTAAATCCTTAGGGGGCTTCGTAATGCCTATCAAGAATAAGTACAAGAAAATATATACACCTAGTTGTTTTCAATTTCCCATTTGTCTGTTTTCTCTTCGCAAGATTACACGGAGCCTATTTAAAGGATTTGTTCAGGACAGACTGGCTATTCGTAAATTTTTATACCAACATAATCGCGAAAAAAAGTTTACATGAATAGGCCTATATCGTTAACAGGCTAAAAATGAAAACATTCAATAATGATATTTATATATGACGTCAATGTTGTAAAGTAATAGATAATATCCCGAATATAAATTCCTAAGAAAACGAAACTTTTTAACTAAGACATTCCTGTTTCTATAGAAAAAAACATGTAGGACTACCATTAAGCATTTTTTAATTCAGTGAAACATGTGAACAATTACAAGAATCAATATTTCTGTCGTGCACTGAAGGCCTGTAAGCTTTATCACTACCTAATTGGAGCAACCTTTACGAATAGAGTTTTCCTGTCATGGAACTGCACCATGGTTAATGAAAAAATCACAAAAGCGTTCCCGAATAGCCTTTGGAGTTCATCTCACTCTATCTGTTTCGAATCGAATAGGCAATAAATTAGAATCGCCATCGGTAATATCTCTCCATAATCCTTGTGATTGTAAGTAGTAAGAAAACGGCGAACACCAGATAGCGCAAGATGGCCGCCATCGCTGTGTCCCCCCCCTCTGGAACGACAGAGGTTGTGGTCTGTCGTGGTGTGCCGGCCAGGCGGGTCCTCGTTCACAAACTGTTCGCTGACGTCCCCCCCCCTCTGGAACGATAGAGTGTCGGTCGTGGTGGACTTGGGCGACCGCCAGGATTAGTCTTGAGGCTATAGTGTGTGATGTTTTTGGTGCAATCTGCTGAATGTTGGGTTGTAAAATGGGTTGTTTCGAGTGGAAGGAGTGGTCGGATGAGAAAACGGAGGTCGGATTCGTATTCAGCGTGAAATTCTGCATCGGTAGGGTGAGTTTCAAGGCAATCGGCGAGAAAAAATTTTTCTTCAAAATTTTAACAGAGTTAGAATTTGGGACGTTTTGGTGTGTAGCGCCCAAACGAAGCATCGGATGAGAAAACGGAGGTCAGATTCGGATTCAGCGTGAAATTCTGCATCGGTAGGGTGAGTTTCAAGTCAATCGGAGAGAAAAATTTTCGCTGACGTCCCCCCCCCTCTGGACAGCTCCCTTCGATTTTGGCTTCCAGTGGACGGATTTTGTCGTGCCATAGCTCGTTTGAAAGCTAAGAGTGAGACAAATTCACTGAAAGAATCGGCTTGCTCCTATCTGTCTTCGTTTAGATGTGAGACGCCATTTAAGATTTTGGGACATTGGCGAAAAACGACAGAGTTAGAATTTGGGACGTTTTGGGCTCTAGCTTCAAAACGAAGCATCGGATGGGAAAACGGATTTCAGATTTGGAATCAGCGTCAAATTCTTTATCTGTATAGTGAGTTTCAAGTCAATCGGCGAGAAAAAATTTTCAACATTTTTCGAAAAAACGACAGAGTTAGAATTTTTGCGATGGCTGCCTACTGTAGAGCCAAAACGAAGCATCGGATGGGAAAACGGAGGCCAGATTCGGATTCAGCGTCAAATTCTACATGGAAATGGTGTATTTCCAGCTCAATCGGAGAGAAAAAATTTTCACTGACGTCCCCCCCCCTCTGGACAGCTTGCTTCGATTTTGGCTTCCAGTGGACGGATTTTGTCGTGCGATAGCTCGTTTGAAAGCTAAGAGTGAGACAAATTCAGTGAAAGAATCGGCTTGTTCCTATCTGTCTTCGTTCAAAAGTTAGAGCGGTTACAAGATTTTAGGTCGGAGCTCGCTTACCTGAAAAAATCCTAAGTGTCAGAGTGGCTTTGTATGGGTAAAATTTTGAAAATTTTCCAAAGTGTGGAATTTCGACCTGGGACCGTCACCAAAACATTTTTCATCAAATTTTGAAATTTCGCTGACGTCCCCCCCCTCTGGACAGCTCGCTTCGATTTTGGCTTCCAGTGGACGGATTTTGTCGTGCGATAGCTCGTTTGAAAGCTAAGAGTAAGACAAATTCAGTGAAAGAATCGGCTTGTTCCTATCTGTCTTCGTTTAGATGTGAGACGCCATTTAAGATTTTGGGACATTGGCGAAAAACGACAGAGTTAGAATTTGGGACGTTTTGGGCTGTAGCACCAAAACGAAGCATCGGATGGGAAAACGGATTTCAGATTTGGAATCAGCGTCAAATTCTTTATCTGTATGGTGAGTTTCATGTCAATCGGAGAGTTTCAAGTCAATCGGCGAGAAAAATGTTCAACATTTTTCGAAAAAACGAGTTAGAATTTTTGCGATGGCTGTGGGCTGTAGAGCCAAAACGAAGCATCGGATGGGAAAACGGAGGCCAGATTCGGATTCAGCGTCAAATTCTACATGGAAATGGTGTATTTCCAGCTCAATCGGAGCACTAGAACCGGAGATAGACGGGATTTTTAGTGTTTGGATGATGGGTATTACGTCATCAGCTGATCGCCACACACTATATAAGCTGGGAACCGACGGAGACTTGTCATTCAGACGAGAGATTGTCAACGGTAAGTCGTCTCTCTGAGCTCCGATGATAGCTTCGGACATTCCAAATCCCGAGTTTCTGTAAGAAACCGACTTAGAAAATTTCATTGCTGATATCAGCTAAGGCGTCAGACTTCGAGGTTAGCCAGGAGATGGCCTTCGTCTCCAGGCCATAAAAGACTCCAAAACTTTAAAGGCTTGTAACTTTGCTTCTACAAGTCCGTTTGACTTGATTCAAAAAAGGTTCGGTCGCTATTGACCTGCCCTAAGTGATAGACTACTTATACAATTTCATAAGTAGTGCTAAAAAATTGAAAAATTTAAATTCGCTATTTTTGGCAATTTTCGGGGTTTTCAAACCTTCTGAATTCAACTAAGACATTTATAAAGTTGTGGGAGGCAAGCTTCGGCTTGGAATTTGCAACCTTTGTAAACAATCCACTGATTTTCATGTCAAAATCGGGGTCCGGATACCAACACAGTGATATGACGCACGCTCTGTCCGCGGGAGGTTGGATTTGTGGGCCGAGGCCTTGGAGTTGGGATAAGATCCCCTCTGAGTAATGCCTGTAACGGATTCAAAGGTTCGACACTTTCCACCAATCTCACAATTTAGCTGTATGATTATAAGAATGACTGCCAATGTCGCCTGTTAGTAATTCTATTTCATCCTTCCTTTACAGATACATAAGTTACAAAATGGGAGGCAACTCAAAATTTTTATTTAAAAAGTGTTCTTGCGGAGAAATAAAGAGGGGTGGCGAATTCAAACGTCACATTAATAAGTACAAGAATACTCCTCACTTCCACGAGGAAAGAGCCGTTATTTCCGGCTGTACACATTGCCTGAAATTTTTGAAAGGCAAGGAGCATGAGGAATTTTACATCGCCCACGCCGAATGCCCGCTCAAAAAGGCTAACAATTATATAACATCAGATATCGGCAAAGTGATCGCACCCTTCTTCAACGAAGAAACAGTCGATCTAGACGCAGCACTACAAGAGGCTATTGCAACAATTTTGGAACCTGCTGCTTCGGCCACTACCTCATCAACAGCAGAAGAGAAGGTCCCCCCTAAGCGATTTGGACAGCTCAGATGACTCCGATTCTGAGGAGGTCGTCATCACTAAAAACACGGAAGAGATAGGAAAACCAACAAATCAGTCTTCTCCGAAAAAGAAAGTAATCGCACCTTCCCCAGTAAAGAAGGGGATTAAGCAGCAGATGAATAGCTGGAATAAGGATGAGCAGATTGCAAAAGTGAGCCAGGAATATGCACTCACGAAATTAAAAGATGAGCTCACTCGTTACAAAAACGAATGTTCGGCCCTTAGGGATGACAATTTCCACCTGAAGGGTCAGGTAGCCGAGATTCGGGCCCTCAAGACCCAAGTCATTAACTTAGAACCTTTCCGACAAAGGGCGCTTGCCAGCGAAAAACGAGTTGAAGAGCAGGCGACTTACATAAAATCGCTAAAAGCTCAGGAAGAGGTATCAAATTTAAAAATTGAGCAATTAAAGACTAGCCTGACTGAGAGTCAGAAGAAAGAAGAGAGACGAACAACGCTCCACATTCCCATCATCAAGAGCAGAATCGTCGACAGCGTCATCCTTGAGAGTGAGGACTTGGATGCCACATTCGAGTGCTACGAGGGAGCAATTGCGGAGATGCGCTGTCTCCATGTCTCTATAAAGCATGATGGCGAAATAAAGGAGCTGCGCCACCGGAAGCGGAAACTGCCGGCCAAATACTTACCTCAACCATCACCATCGAATCCTTCTATTTTCAGATACGACGAGAACGAACCATCGGCTCTCTTAAGGGCCACCATGGGGCAAGACATGATAGAACCTCCTCGCGGTTTGCCCTGGGCAGTCTTCGGACTGGCGAATACTATCATTAAGTTAAATCTGCTATCAGTCAACTTGAACGTTGCAAATGAAGTTCGGTGTAATACTTCCTTTCGACGGGCGTTCCTGTAAAGGGTGGCGGTGAAACCCGTAGCTATGTATACCGCAAGGGACATTCGGCAATGGTCAATCTTGTTAAACCTCTCTGCGTCATGTTTGCAAGTGATTGCCTCTGTCTCAACGTAGTATGCATTCGCGCCAGGGCGACATTGTCGAAGGTTGCCTAAAACTTTCCATTGCATACGTTATGAGAGCCATGAGTTCTACCTGTCTCTATCAATGAGACGAATTGATGAATGGAATGAAATGGGAGGACACTCACGCGCCACACGCAACATAACACACTTCTCTCTTCCGTAGTCTAACAAGCTCTTTACACATGGATCGCAGTCGATTGCTATCCCAGAATCATGTAAGCTATCTTAATTTTATTTAACACTATTTCATCTACCATCATCAGCCATATGAAGTGTCATAAGATTTACAAGTTAGACTAAGCGTGCTACTATTTCCAAATGAAAAAGTATACATGGTTAAATTATTCACTAAAAACCCCATTCAAGTAAGTCAGTATGAAAGCAAAGATAATACGAAATAAACATTTATTATGGCATGTATTTCAAAAGGTCTTCATCGTCAATATCGTCCCAGAGTCTGACTTCACATAGATCACAAAAACAGTTGAGCTCCTTTAAACGTTCTTCTGCAGCGTCCCTCACTTTCTCAATGTACGCCCACTCCGCCACGGTTCGCGGTTGGGAGTTAGGGGTGTACCACTCCCATATTTGATGCAAGTGCGACTTGCTGGTCATCTCCATCACCCCTTCGGCATGATATTGTAAATATTTCCACCGTATGCCTGTTAGGTCGGGCAACTCCTCTTCATCGTCCTCCGATAATGATAACTTTCGTATATTGTCGAGATTGTATGTCTTCTCCACCTTCGCCTTTCTTGGTGCATTTGGTGTAACGAGCACCTTTGCTGATGTGCATGGAGAGGAGAACTCCAATGCGGTATTTGGTGTTGTTGGAGGACTTGTCATGTTGTCTTTGAAATGCTGACTTTGAATAATGATAACTTTAACATTTTCTAATTCTTAAGTATACACAAGCAGCCAATCAGAATGAACATCCAATGAATGAAGAGAATGAAAGTATATAAGCAAAGTGACATTCATGTCATTTCATTTAATCTGTGAATCATACAAGTGACGAACGCACGATCTCTCTCTTTGACTATTATTTGAGGTGTACAAGTAAACTGCTATCTCGTGAATTCCAAATTTGAGTGAAGTCCTCTATCTTGTAGAAGTATCAACCTTAAACTTGATTTCGTTGAAATGGTAAGTTGAAAATTTCCTCTCTCATCTCCCTCAAACGTGTGGCTAATAGCATCTTCCTCAATTTCAGGCATCAACTTCATCACCAACACCCTCCCTTCTCGAGGAAAGTTTAGAGTTGTTGAGTCAAGGTAGGTTGTAACAATACACTGAGACTTGAACAGAGATGATAGAATGATTTCTCTTTCAGGTGATGTGAGTTCCATCTCAGAACTGTCGCGGTATGGCAACGAGTGGGAATGTGCTGACTGTGGGCACATCTTCACGAGGAAATGGGATCTCACCCGACACATCAAGCGAGGTGTTTGTCGACCTAAGCCGGCATCAATCTCCGAAGGTGGGGATGATTCTGTTAACGTCGTCTCCTTTTCTTGCGACTTGTGCGCTCAGTCTTTCGAGACACGTTTTGAACTATCTTCGCACAGACTTCAACAAACACACACGAACGATACCTACACCAACGGTACCTCCACTATCCGACTCACTGAAGTGTCCATAAATAATTTAGTGAGGAACTACCAGATGGACTCCTCAGAAACCATTGCTAACTTTTGAGGAATGGTTTCATCAAAATTCATCATTGATAGAAGCGCTCTTCAACAATTTAGACAATTTTAGGATGAAGGCGCTCATCTATCTTAAAATAAAATATGTAAAAATCGACCACCATACTGGACAAATAATAGAGAGGTTGGAGTTTCACATACCCTCCTCTCCTGCAACCGAGGTTGTAGACTATGAGTCTTGGATAAATTTTCACATCCAAGGATTAAAATTAAATATTGATAAATTTAACGAGCGCGATAGCGGGTCTCATTTTTGACGGCATTGAGTCCGCCTTATTTAAAATCATTTATTAGGAAATCATAGTGGTCGAGGCTCCTTAAAACTTCCAAAAATTTTAAAAAACAAAACAGCAGTCATTAATGTCGATTGCGAATCGCAATGTTTTAAATATGCTGTCCTCTCCATTCTCCACTATAATGATATCAATGCGAATCGAAATCGCACATATAGCTATAGGCAGTGGGAGAATGAATTAAAGTTTGATGACTGTAATAGTGACGATATAAAAATTAAAGATATAGAAAAATTTGAAAAATTGAACAACATTAAAATAGTTCTCCATGTTTGGGAAAAGGGATTGAAGGGTGTGCGCTACAACTCGCGTTCGAGTTGTTATGAACGTACAGTAAACCTGTTATTAGTAAAACAGGATGATAGTGAGGAATGGCACTACTGCGGTATTCCCAAAATTTCTCGCTTATACCACCACTTAAGAAATTCTACCTCATCAGAGATTTATTACTGTGACAGATGCATTCGGAACTTTAGGAGTAAAAACAAATTTGAAACTCAATTATGAGTGGTGTAAGCGAGGTAAACTGCAAATGGAACGCATGCCCAAAGATAAGGAGTTTTCATATAGAGAGAATGGCGATGAACTAAGTCCTCTTCGTGTCATCTATGCTGACATCGAATGCTATATCGATGATAACATCCATCGACCAGCAGCCATTTCCTGCTATGAAGTATGGCATGATCACTTTAGGAGTAGGCAAAATAAAATGCGCGTCTGGCAAGGTGAGGATTGTATTTACCAATTCCTACAATTCTCGAACAGGCTGTAAAATTTCAACAAAAGTATGATGGTGAACTCTATCGCAGATCATTGCATATGACAGCAGATGATCAAGCAAAATTTGATAGTTGCAACG